>VMDO01009255.1:48678-78630 GCA_007922755.1 Pedetes capensis | reverse complement strand
ATCCTGTCAGATCTCGGAAGCTAAGCAGGGTCGGGCCTGGTTAGTACCTGGATGGGAGACCGCCTGGGAACACCAGAAGCTGTAGGCTTGGGAGAAGGACCTGGCAACCCCCTCCCAAAAATCAAACTGCCATTGAGAACCCTATGAACAGCAGAGAAGCACTGACAATAGTGTTTCCCCTGTTGTACAGAGGGTCGCTATGAGTCGGATAGCGACTTGACAGCACCTAACAACAACAACAACATTTGTTTGTTTAATCCTTCTTTGTAACTTTACTGTTGTGATTAAGGATAAGAAATTTTGTACTTGATAATGTCATATTTTGTATCTTTTTATTTAGTCTCTCACAACACAGGCACTCAGTGAATTCCTTCCATAAAGTTTTTCTATGACAGAAATCACACACAAATACATATGCTGAATGCCCTAACATTCAGCCTGCATTATACACTGTGAAGGTGCTGTGATTGATCAGAATTTTCCACTGCTGTGCAAAAATTGAATTAATGCTGTAACATATTACTGTCTATTAATGAAAATAAGAAAAAAATAATTTAGTTAATATCAATGGGATACTGCTCACTGTAGGAATCAGAATTCTACTGCTAGCTTTAGTAAATGGTAGGTGGGAGATATTTTTAAAAAAACAAAAAAAAGGTAATCTCATAGAAATCCAAGAGAACACATAGTACTTTTCTGTATCCTAAACATATTATGGAAAATCAAATACTAACTTGACTAGTTATGCCTTTCATGGGATTGTAAATTTTGTGGACTTTGGTTTGTTTTCATTTTTCTCTATTTTACCTGAAGAATGACTTCCTTTGTTGACTTCTGAGAAGGTCCTTACTTCAAAAATATTATCACAGACTTAACTTTATTTGATTTTTCTGTTTAAATTTCCACTGTACACTTATAACCTATGTTCCAAAAGTATATAAATAAAAATATAATCTATTTGTCCTCAGCTTATTGATTCATGTCTTGAAATAGTTACTTATAGCCAGAAAGAGGGACATTTTGCAGTGGCAATAATTACATATGTCAAAGTCCTTAAAAATGTTGTTTTAAGGAGTGAGTGTGGAACATTTCAGAAACAGGAATATGGACTAGGAAATTAGCATATGTCTATTTGGAGCTCACTTCCTAAACCAGTGGTATAAAAATGCAAAATTTCTCACCTTAAAAATTTTTTTATATCCCAAATATCTTGTTCACTATCATGCACAAAACTGACACTTATTAACAGCTTATTAAAGATTACTCATGTACACAATATGTTGTTGCTGTTAGGTGCAGTCAGATCAGGTCTGACTCATAGTGACCCTATGTGCAACATACCAAACACTCCTGGACACTGCCATGTCTGGTACTTGTCAGTGCTTCTCTGCTATGCATAAGGTTTTCAATGGGTGATTTTATTTATTTATTTATTTATTTATTTAGCAGGGTGGGTTGGGGAGTGAGTTGCCAGGACCTTCTCCCTAGCCTATAGCACCTGGTATTCCCAGGCAGTCTCCCATCCAAGTAATAATCAGGTCCAACCCTGCTTAGCTTCTGAGATCTGACTGGGTCAGAGGCCAAAAGGGCTGCGGGCACACAATATATTGTTATTTTTGTTAGGTGCTGTCAAATCAAATACGTCTCATAGCGACCCTCATAAGGTTTTCAATGGCTGATTGTTTCAAGATTGCTTTGGGAGTAGATTGCCACATCCTTTTCCTGTTTTTGTGGTGCTCGGGAATAAACCTGGGTCCTCAGAGAGTGTACAGCAGCACTCTACAAATGAGCTAATCTCAAACTCCAAATAATATGTATACACATATAAATATATACACAGTAGCATTTCACATATTAAATTTTAAAGAGGGGAGCCAAAATGCTTTGAACAAGAGTAATTTATAAGCTACATATAACTGAAGTATCTCATACTAATTTTTTCTGTAAAATGTTTAAAGAATTCTTCAAAATTATATTCTTTACACAGAGGTTCTTTAACACATATTGCTTTACTAATTACTCATATTTATCATTATAAACATTAATTACTGTATTATGATATACTTATGCTCCCTAAAGCAACTACTAAATGATCCTGGTCTGCTTTTAGAGACCTTTTGTTTCTTGCCTTAGCAGTTAACTGTGAGTCAACACTGTCCTGCTATTTCTTAAAAGCTACTTCTATTGAAGAAAATGATTGTCATACAGGGCTGGGTAATGTTTCATTCTGTTGTACGTGGGGTCTTTATGAGACAGATACAACTCAATGGTGCCAAACAACAATAAATTGAACAAAGCAAAGAACTAAATTATATGGGTGAAGACCTAAAAGTTGTTTTACTTCTTCAAAATAAATAAATAAGCAAATGGGCAATATGGTAATAACTTTCTGCTCAGGGACTATGTTTACACAAACCAATCCTATTTGTGCTTTATATTATCACCACAGGCTTTCATTACTTAATAAAGAAAATGAAATAAAATACTAAGTTAATTTATACAATGTCTCACAATATGAACAAGTATGTATTAGATAACTACTATAATGAGATAAACTAGAGGGGGATTTCTAAAGTCCCTCTGACCCATGACTATGACACACCCAGGCCCTTACTATTCTATATGACTTATCAACAATTTAGTTTGTGGTGGAGAAATAGCCTAGTGGAAACAAATAAAATAATGAAATTTGGAAATGAGTAGACTTACATTTAAATTCTGAACTGTTACTAATGGTCTGAAAGACTTCGGTCAAATTACCTAATTCCTTAGATCAGTTTTGTTTTTACTTTTTCTTTGGCATAAAATTGGGGTTTGTTCTTGAGTTAAAATTAAAGGATAAAATTGAAATAACATGGTCGAAAGTGTCTAATACACTGATAATAGATGAGAAGAAATAAATAGGAATTTTTAATTGTGATAAGATTTGAAATCTTAGACTGGTAGATCAAATCTAAAAGAATAATAAATGATAGTTATGCATGTAAGGCTTAGAAATTTAGACTAAAATAACCCATCTGCATATGCACAATAGAGAACAGATGTGTTTTGTAGCAGAGAAAACTGTCAAGGAGTTTTAATCAATATTAGCTAGAAGACAAGTCAATACTAATTTATGAAAGCTGATGTAACCTTTGCCCATATTGACAAAGGATGGAGGGGCAGTCCTCCTCTACTCAGTGCTAACCCACGAACATGAACATAAACTGAAGCATCACTAAATGGGACTAGAATGTTAACTAAAGTGAAACAATGCCATTAGATGTCAGTTAAAAGAATGGTGGATGTATAATAGTTGAGGCAGAAATATGTAAGTGAAATCTTACTGTTTCCTATAAGGACAGGGTTTACAAAGAAGGGAGCTGCTCATGTACTTAAAGATGTTTATAGTTTGCAGCTTAACCTAACCATGACCCTCTTCAAAACAGAAGGAAAGCTTGCTTTTTATAAAGGCAAAGATTAACCAACATCCTTGAGCAGTTATTTTGCAGGAACAGCTGTAGTAATAAGCATCCAGCAAGATAGATAAAAGTTGAAAAAAAAAAAAAAAAGCAGCTTAATTAACAAGGTTCCCAGGACATCCAGTGCAGGAAGACTCCCCCTTCTCTTACTGGTTTTGGTAAATTCAGATTAAGAGGTCTATAAAAGGAGGTTTGTGACAGAGAACTTCAGCTAAAAATTCCCTAGAGTTTTCCCTGGATACACCTAGGTGACATATAAACAAGCTTTATTGACCTCACATATACGTCATGGGTTACTTTTAGTCCACTGTCCGCCATTTCGAATATTTTGGTGCTGAAACCTGGGAGGGTTGTTGAGATGCTCTCATTTCACAGGACACATTCTCTGACCTTCTGGAAGCCTCCAACAATTAACTGAGTAACCTCAAACACTAAGCCTTCAGGCCTTTATTGTCACGATTTTCTATTCTTCTGTCAATAAAACAAATTCGACCTTCTGTTCACAGCTGTGCTACTTGCCCTTGGCTGCAAGAAGGGACTTGAGGCAGAGTCCTTCTATGGTTTCCTGTTTTTCTCTGTTGTGTTATCTTTGGTGCTGCCATTCTGCCAAAAATCTAAGTGCTTAGTCAGGCTTCCCTTCTAAGGCACAGGCCCTTATGGCTCTTCTCATGGCAAGGGGATGCCCGCCCTCGGTTAGCCTATTCACTGCTGCAGCTTGTGATGAGGCTAGGGACACCTTTCTTATTCCTTGCTGATTCTGCCCAGAAAGGATTTTCAGGGTTCCTGCTTGACCTCTCTGTACAGATATGGGCACTATTTAATTAGTTCCAAAAAGGGATACCTAATTGGTATGTCTCCTTCAAAACTTACAGACACTAGGCTTAAGTTAGGATCTTAGGTGTCATTTTATATCTTCTCTGACCAACCTCAGCCTTAACCTCCACACTCTGATTTTAGAAGAATAAGGTTTCTTATCTTTTTTCCTATTCACCTCTCCGGGCTTTAAACATGTAAGAACAAACAGAAAATTTAGACTCTTAGGCAATCAGGGCCAAATCACTCCTCTCTTCTCTGTGCTTCTATTGCAGGCAAACCCAGCTACTGTAGCCCTCCCTTCCCTCCCCTCTACCCATAGTCCATAGTCCTGCTGCCATAACAGAAAAACTTTCCCCTATCTCTGGCTTTAGCCTCTGATTCTCAACAATAGCAGCTTATACACTTGAACCTTCTCTATTCCAACACTGGACACACACACAGGCATTCACACCTGCTGACACTTCACTTTCTCCTATGGCATTCTTTCTGTTCTACTTTTGGGTTTTTATGGACTGAAGAAAAGAGTACTTTATATTTTAAGGTCTTGGCTGCTCCCCATGTCTCTCCCACAGCTCCTCTGATAGCAGCCTTGCTAGCTCTGCTCAGTCTCTGTCCCATTAAAAACCCTACCAGCAACTCCTGCCGCTCTGAGTCTCGATGCCCTGCTCTCCCCTGGGGTAATGTAGACCCCTTACACTCTCCAAGGCTGGGACACAGCCTCTGACTGTTGTAGACCACCTGCTTCAGGTTCCGTCTGCTATGTCCTACACCCAGGGATCCCCCTCTCCCTCACATGGAGACTCAGACAAGCTGATCTCCCTCTATTAAGACTTAGGCAATCTTGGAGGAAGTGACCATCCCTCAAGAAAAACATTCTCAAGAAACAGACCATTTCTCAGGATATACCTAGACCTGGAGCACTGGCCATCTTTCAGGTCCCTTCTCCTACTTACTGCTTCCCTTAATATATACACCTCTGCTCCACATTGTAACACTATACCTACTCTCCTATGCCTTTGTTCAAAATGATTTATTTTTCCTATTTTAGGTCAAACTTACATTTAATGTTTACTGGTTTTTATCCAGTAACCTCAGAGCTTTCCTAACAGGATCTTTAAAAGTACAAGATCTTTCCCTCATTTGAGTCATTCTCTTCCATACTTAATAAGACCATTTAATTCCAAAATGTCCATTATATCTGTACCAGGGTTTCTCTATTTTCATGGGATGCCCGTGTCTGACTCCCTGTTTCTCCCAACCTTAACTAGTTGCCAAGAGCCAGCCTCTATGACTATGCCTGACTTCCAAGTTCTTAAATGAATGGCACACCTCCTTTATCACCAAGGGACACTTTTTCATAAACTCCTTGTATTCTCTCTCTCAAATGAATAACTCTCCCTTAACTCCTAATGACTTGCCTCTTAGATATTATATAGCCACATTGTTTTATAAAAAGACAGGACATCTTGAGCCATTTCTCTATTTACAGGCTTAACTCAGACATGATACCTGTAGCTAATAAGGCAAGACTCTCTCCAATGGGAGTAGCTCCTTCTTTAAAACCCTCCCCTGATAAGTCAGGTACCTAACCTTCCTGGACCAATAAATCTAACACTCCCATGTCCAGGGTCTCAAAAAGGAGACCTCAGTGCCTCAAAGTTAAGTATCCCATTTTCTTTCTCTTTAGTTCTGTTAAGTTGTCCTTTTAGGATTTTCAGAAACATGAGTAAAACTAAAAACTCAAAAGGCCCAGGGAAAATAATTAGGGCCAATAGAACCAGCCCCATTAATAGCCTTTAGATTGGAAAAATACTATATTTCTCGAGGCAAATTAAAACCTACCCTCTCAGAGAAACCTCAGGACAAAGAAAATATTCTTCAGAGGGCAATGCCAGCCTCCAAAAGAGTCCTAAGCAAATAGAGCTTTGCCACCTCTACAAAGAAGACCCCACTATAAGCAGTGAGATCCTGCTCCCTAAAAGGAGGTCAGGCCTTCATTCAGCTTCAGTAATGGCTGCCACTGAGGACTGAAAACTGCCCATGATTTCCTGGCGAGGCCCACTTCAACTACAGAAGATTCTGGTAACTCCAAACATGGCAGGTACAATTTTAATTTCTATTCTGATAAAAAGGGCTTCTTTCTCTGACTTCATTAATTACCCAAGACCCCTTTCTAAGGAAACCTAAATAGTAACTGAGGTTGATGAAAACACCCAGAATCAAAAACTTCCTTTAAAAGCTGTCAGGTTATCCACAGAAGAGATTTTATGGTGCCAGAAGGATATTTACCTAAGTGCCAAATAGAAGTCTTTATTAAAGTTATTAGTGGATTTCTTCTGCTTCCTAATAACCAAGTGTGTGAGACACACACAGAGCCATCAGACCATATATTACTAAAAACCTAGAGATGGGTCTCCTACTAGAGTCCTGTTTCGTGCATTGCTTAATATAGGAAAGTTGTGGAAGTAGAGATTTTTAAAAGTACAGGAAGAAATATAAAGTTGTTTATGGAAAGAAAGGAATTTGATAAAGAAAAACTTTGTCCTAATACTGGATGGATAAATAAAAGGATGGGGGAAAAATTCAGAAAGATCAAAGCAGCAGAAGGTTTAAGAAGGATAAAACTATAATAAAATGGCTCCAAAGAGGATGATATCAATGTTGCCTTCCATGCTCCATTCCCATATCTCTAACAATTCTGTTTTAAATGCAAAGAGCTGTTTAGCTCACGTATTTACAACTAACTCTTGTTATCACTGCTAAAATTGGCAATGGGAAAACAGAAAAAAAAATAATGAAGACTTTATCCCTTACTGGGACCCCTTGTCATTATCCTGTTGATTTTGTTATTTACTCCCCGGCTAATTCAATTTTTGAACTCTTTCATTCAGACATAAGCAAAGAAAATCTCCACAAGGTCACCACCTGCTTCCTCATGCTGACTCGTGGAACATACCAGCAAACTCTCCTGTTTTTCCCATCCACCAAACCAGACACATCCTAGATGAGAGTGGCAGCATCCCACCTTGCCTTGATACTGGAAAAGACTGAAGTCAGTGCCAGTGAGCAGACTCCCTAAACTGGAGCAGGCTGAACATACCCACAGGAACTCTCTGCATACACAGATGATAAATGCACTAAAAGGGGCACCTAATCAATTACAAATAGACTTATTAACCATCCTGTGGGACTGCTAATTACAAGGCAAATTTAACTGTCCTGGACTGACATTGCCCAGATTCTCTGCCCCTTGCTCTTTTATCTGATATACAAAAACCCTAAACCCTTGCCCCTCATAATTCAAATAATTTTGTGCTCCCTTTACTTCCACCTCCTTCAACTTCTCAGTTTTGTCTCAGCAGACTACAAACTTGTTACAAATTTTTTCCTTGACATACTGTGATGAAGGCCAAATAGTGTCCAATAGTAGATGGCCAAAACATTTTAAAGTCAGCTGGTCCCCAAGGTCACAACTTTCCCTCACTGCCTGCCAACAGCCCCGATAGATATGCCCTCTCAAAAGTCCCCCTTCCACCCTGCTTGCTTCTCACCTAGACTCCCCCCACCCCCCCGCACCCAGGCAGCTTCTTTCTTTGTGGAACAAACACATATCTTTGTTTTAGTAGTAAATGCACAGGACTTACATCTCAAAGTGTTCTTTATTAATGTAATTGTCAATAGGTAAATATTGGTACTATAGCTCAGTGATAAAACATTTGATGGCTAAAAAGGGAAGCCTCTTCATATTCCTAGAAAAATGTTGTGTCTATGCAAATAAGTCAAGAATAGTCCAAAAACAAAACAACAACAACAAAAACCTCTTAAAACAGGACCCAACATTTGCCAACAGCTGTCAGATTCCCAGGGATCCTGGATTTCTCAGTTCTCTTGGATGTCCTGGCTTTCCCCTCTTACTGGATCTAGTCATGTTCCTATGAGCTTTAACTTGTGGTCCATCCATGTTTATTAAAAAGCTTAAAAAACAGAGACAATCCCTAACCAATGGCCATACTAACAGACAAACAAGCAAAAACCCAAAAAACTTCCTCTTGTTATAGGCAGCCACTAGCCACCAGATCACCATAGGTATTAACCCCTTCCCCAGAATCCTCAACTTTCCTCCCTGAAAATGAAGAGGATTTGAAATATATACTGATGAAGACCAAAGAACATAGCCTTCAGTATTGATTGTGCCTCAACATCAACAAAACAAAAATCATTACAACTGGGTCAGTATGCAACTTCACAATAAATGGGGAAAAGATTGAGGCTGTCCATGATTTTACTCTACTTGGTTCTACCATCAACACCCACAGAAGCAGCAGTCAAGAAATCAAAACACAAATTTCTTTGGGAAAAGCTGTCGCAAAAGACCTCTTTAAAGTGTTGAAAAGTAAAGTTGTCACCTGACTCATGTCATGGTATTTTCAGTGTCATCATATGATTGAGAAAGCTGGACTTTGAACAAGGGAAACAGGAGAATTGATGCTTTTGAATTATGGTGCTGGAGATAAATATTGAATATACCATGGACTGCCAAAAGAATCAACAGATCTGTCCTAGACGAAGTACAACCACAGTGCTCCTTGGAAGTAAGGATGGCTAGACTGCATCTTACATATTTTGGACATGTTGTCAGGAGGGACCAATCCCTGGAGAAGGACATCATGTTTGGGAGAGGAAATCTTGCTTTTCATAAAGGCAAAGATTAATGAACATCCTTGAGCAGTTATTTTGCAGGAACAGCTGGAACAATAAGAATCCAGCAAGACAGATTAAACAAACAAACAAACAAACAAAAAAACAACCACCTTAATTAACAAGGTTCTCAGGACATCCAGTGCAAGAAGACTCCCTCTTCCCTTGCTCACTTAGGCAAATTCAGATTAAGAGGTTTATAATAAGAGGTTTGCGACAGAGAACTTCAGCTGAAACTCCATAGAAAGTTTTGCCCTGGATACACTTAGGTGGCAAATAAACTTTATTGACCTCACACTTAAACCTCATGGGTTACTTTCAGTCCAATGTCTGCTGCCTCTAACACTTCCAGATGTTTGTGTAATCATCTCCAGATGATTGTCATCTGGAGAGGTTAAATTTCCATATTATTTAGACTCAAACTGTGATCAATGAGCTGAAGCCAGAATAGATTTGGTTCAAGATAATAAGGAGTTTTCTAAATAGCTGTCAAAAATTTGAAAAGGTTAATTTGGGCATTAGACCATCCTCTTAATTAGCAATAGGAAGCATGGATTTGTTGGTAGTTGTGTGGGATCACAACAAGGGATCCAAATATTGATTGGTAATATCAGTACCTCATAATTTTGAAACCTTCTGTTAAAATCCATGAGTTGAAATTTGTTGCAAAGAATCACATGGTCTAAAAATTTGGACTAAAATATTAGCTAAACCAAACCTATACAACACTGGATTAACAAAATCAAAGGCATCTTCACATTTCTTTTTTACCTACAATAAAAGTAATTTTTTAAATATGAGGTCTCATTGTGTTGCCCAGGTTGGCTTCAATTCTTCACTCTTCACACTCAATTTACAGAGTAGCTGGGATTACAGGCATGCATTACCACACCTGGCCTAAAAGTAATTTTCATACCTGTTATTTTAGGGACACATTATAATGAGTAATAAACATTTATTAATCTGAGGTATGTAAAGAATATTTTTCTTAAAGAAAGACACATAGGGAAGTTTCAAAAGTATTGCATGGATGCTGTCATTAATAGAAA
Source organism: Pedetes capensis (assembly GCA_007922755.1). Lineage (NCBI taxonomy): Eukaryota > Metazoa > Chordata > Mammalia > Rodentia > Pedetidae > Pedetes > Pedetes capensis. Next base: position 68,606 of record VMDO01009255.1, on the reverse strand, counting down.
TAGTTTGGGCAGTTTTCATTGAAACCTCAAGATTGTTTGCCAGTCTGTCTTCTTATCATGTAGCCCAAATATAATATCCTTTTTCCTTTTCTGTTACCACTCTTTAGTAAATAAACTTTGACTCTTGCCACTGGCCATGAGAACTCAATATCTCTTGAGTCTTAGTTTCCTTGTAGGTAAAATTTAGAATCACTTAGAAATCTCACAATGTTGTAAAGATTAAATCAGACAGCACAGGGATCTGGTCTACAATATTGACTTTATCAGCACTCATTTTCTCTCCCGACCCAGCCACTTACCCCAAATGACTGTTTTAGTGATAATTTTGATGTTGAATGAAACTACCCTGAAATGTTGACTAGAAGAACGACTAGTCATTCTTCTTCTAGTCATTTCCTGAAATGTTGACTAGAAGAATGAATGGAGAGCATCCATTTGTCTTCTATAACATTGCAAAGCAACGTAATCATTTATCAAATGGGACTGGTGTGCATCTGACGTCTAGATGGTTGAGTGCAGACTGTAAATTATTAATCATTAAATTGTAATTCAGTAAAAGCATTTCTGTGGGGAGTTTATATAATATGGTCCAGGCACTATGCTTTTGGGAGAGCTATCTTAATACAGCACTGAAGCCTGAAAAATATGGAAAGATTAATAGTTAATCCATCCATTAGAATGCCTTTCTAAGAAATTGAATAGCTAAAGTGAGCCTTTGATAATAATTATATCACACTCAATTCAGTCTTAGACTCTAACAGTTTCCAGTCATACCAGTATTTTCTTTTGTTGAGTGAAGTAGAAGACAGTTCTCTTGGATATCAGTTGACAATTGAAGAACCAGCAGAAGTATGAGGTGAATTCTTACTTTAAAAAGTTATTCTCCCTAAATTTCAAGCTTAAATAGAACCTCAAATTTATCACAATATTCTGGCAAAAATAATTATAGCCACTGTTACTGAGTCAACACCATTTCTGAAGCACCAACTAGATGTTTTGAATTATATTATTTCATTTTCTCACATATTGTCCTTGTGATTACCATTTTACAGATGAGAAGATAGAACTTGATGGGTTTCATGGCATTATCATTATACAACTGGTTATTAGTAGAAATAAATGCTAACCCAATGATTTAAATTTAAATGTGAATACATTTAATCTATATCATAAAAAATATCTTACAAACTGTAGATTTTTAAGGCAAGTATAAATAACTAAAGTATCAGTTGCTTACACTTCAGAAATGGCCAAACCTTAGCCACCAACTTGAATCACTGAATAGTGGACAGATTAACGTCAGGTAGAGTGTCTAGAAATTTTCTTTATGCAAATATGGCCAAAGTAAAATGTTTTCCATCTTGTAAAATTGAAGATAAGTAAACATGTTGTTGTTTGTTGTTAGGTGCCGTTGAGTCAGTATCCAACTCCTAACGACCCTCTGTACAACAGGGGAAACACAATTGTCAGTGCTTCTCTGCTGTTCATAGGGTTTTCAATGGCAGATTGATTTTTGGGAGGGGGTTTCCAGGTCCTTCTCCCAAGCCTACAGCTTCTGGTGTTCCCAGGCGGTCTCCCATCCAGGTACCAACCAGGCCCGACCCTGCTTAGCTTCCGAGATCTGATGGGATCAGATGCCACAGGGCTACAGCTGCAGGCTAAGTAAACATAGCAGATATTAATTTGGAGAGGACAAGATACCACTTAATATGGTAACTCACTCTCTAGTTATGGAATGTATTACTGCCTGAATCATGGTAGGAGAATTTCTGCACTAGAGCTGTAAGAAACAGCCAGATAATACAGAGTGTAACTTTTCTCACCTCTCATCGAGCTAAGAAGTGACCACATGACTTTGACTAAGTCAATCAAATGGACCACCTCAAGAGTTTGAATTTGGATCTAAAGATAAAAAGAAGAGCATCAGATAATCTATTTTTTCAAGAAAGGTGGAAACTTTAGCAGCAATTTTCCGCAACTTCAAGGGCTGTAGTAGCAAGGGAGACAGTGGCAGCGTCCACTGCTATATATTTCGTGGTTTGTGGGTGTAGTATTATTAATGACCATTGAACTAGTTTTGTCATTTGATATTGGTTGTGATTTGGCTATGACTTAGCCTTTTCTGACTTAAGATTATTAAAATTTGGGCTTTAATTTATCACATAATTTTATTTTTCTATGTTGCTTTTGTTACTATCATTAAACATAATCTGAACATTAGCATAATATAGAACCTAAACAAAAATTGAATAGTTTGTTTCAAATTAGATTGAAAAAACAGGTTATTCAGTAACTCATGGAGGGCAATTAGTGCAAAATGACTTTTCCTCCAGTGTGTTTGCACTTGAAGTTGGCATTCTCTTCTTCTCAGTCATTTTTAATCAATTTTATTCCCCTCTAAGCAAAATTTCCATAAAATATTTGGATCCTGAGATCCACATGGATTTGATTTTACTTTTAGAGCAACTTGAGGTTTGAGCATTTTCTGCCTTTCAGTTATGCTGACAGGGAAAAGTTTTGTGTAGTTTCATTTGTTTTTTCATTTGCACTCTTCTGCAGCCTGCAGCCATACCACTTTGGTGTCTGATCTTGTCAGATCTTGGAAACTAAGCAGAGTTAGGTTTGGTTAGTCCTTGGATGAAAGACTGCCTGGGAATATCAGGTGCTGTAGGCTTGGGAGAAGGACCTGGTAACCCATTCCCAAAATGATCAGCCAAGGAAAACTCTTTGAATAGCAGAGAAGAACTAACTAACAATAGTGTCAGGCATGGCAGTGTCAGGTATTGTTTCGTTCTGTTGTACACAGGGTGGCTATGCATCAGACCCAACTCAATGGTGCCAAACAATAACTGTTTGGGGAGTATAAAAGGGAAGATTCAGAATTGTGCAAGTTCTATGATCCTAGACTCCATATGTTTTTCCTATCCAAATAAATTTCTAGCTGGCTCAGTTATTTAAATGAAAAATAAAATTTTAAATGAAAAAAATAAAGCTTATAAAAGAAAGCATAAGTGAATTTACTTATAATAATTTTAAATGGTAGTATAAATTGTATTAGAATTCTAGATGGAAATCTGGCACTAACTCTTTAAATTATAATGTATATACTTTAACCCATTCAATTGAGCAATAGAAATTTATCCCTTGAGTACATAAATCAATTTGTATACACAAGATTTTTCACAGCAGCATAATCTTAATAGACAAGAAATGGTCAATATATGTCTCAGGGGCTGCTACTTAAATATTATCATGCATCTTTATAAAGGATGGCTATAATTTTTTTATTCTTCTGTAGCCACATCGATTTTTAAATTACTTGCAAGTAGAATAGTTTAAAAATAGAAAAAGGTGTTCAGTGGGGTGTGATGATACACACATGCAATCCCAGAGACTCAGGAGGTAGCGGTAGGAGGGTCACAGGTTCAAGGCCAGAAGCAGCCTGTGTAATTCAGCAAGATCTTGTCTCACGATAAAAAAATTTAAATAGGACTCAGAGTGCAGCTCAGTGATACAGCATATGCAAAACGCACATGTGAAGCTCTGCGTTCAGCTCCTCAGTACCAAAAAAAAAAAAAAAAAGTAAACCACAAGACAGTGTAACAATATCTTCAAAATATGGAAGGATAAAGAAATGCAAAACTAGAATTATACATACAGTAAAAATATTCTTCAAGAATTAAGACAAAATAGAGACATTTTTAGATGTTTCTTTTAGATGTTTCTGTGGAAATGTAGATGTTGAAGATGGGATGACCCGCACGTCTGTCAGCTTGTTGTGCTGTGGGGCTTTCAGGATGCTGTGATGCTGAAAGATATGCAAACAGAATCTTAGATATCAGCAGGGCCACCCAGGTGGACAAATTTCAGTTGAGCTTCCAGACTAGGACAGAGTAAGAAGTGGGGCCGCCCACTCACAAAAAAATTAGCCATTGAAAACCCTATGAATAGCAGAGAAGCAGTGTCAAATATAGTGCCAGAAAATGAGCCCCTCGGTTTGGAAGGCATCGAAAAGACAACTGGGGAAGAGTTGGCTTCTCAAATTGTTGTTGTTGTTGTTAGGTGCTATCGAGTAGGTATCCAACTCATAGCGACCCTCATAGGGTTTTCAATGGCTGACTGTTTCGGGATTGCCTTGGGAGTGGATTGCCAGGCCCTTCTCCCGTTTTTGTGGTACTAGGAATTGAACTCGGGACCTCAGAGACTGCAGCACAGAGCTCTACCAACTGAGCTAAATCCCAGCCCTTTCTCAAATTAGTCAACCTTAAGGATGGAAATGGAGTAAAGATTCTGGGATCTCCATTTGTAGGTATGGCACAACTCAAAATGAGAAGAAACAGTCTCTTCAACAATGAGCTCAAAGAAAATAGATCGTGTGCATAGCACAATGTTGGGTAGTGTTTTGTTCTGTTGTATGTAGGGTCGTTATGAGTTAGACTCAACTTGGTGGCACCTAACGGCAACCAAGGTGGAATGAAGAAAATGAAAAGTGATAAATACATGGGGAATATTAAAAATAAGGCATAATTATCAGAAACCAAAAACAGTCCAACAAGAGAGGTATAGATTAAAATTATAAAATTATAGAATAGAATTTATATAATAGAATGCAATTAAGGAATAAAAATAAGTGAACTACTAGTATACACCAATGCATCCAAAACGTTTTTAGTGAAAGGTGTCTAACATCAAAAATTATAAGCTGCATAACTGAATCTATATGGAGTGCTACAACAGACAAAACTAATCTCTAGGTGAAAGGAATTAGTTGGGATGGCATGATGTACCTTTCTGGAGTGGTGTTCAAAATCCTGTTGGGAATTTGGAGCACACAGGTGTATTGATTTGTCAAAACTAATGAGCTGATACCCTTAAGATCTGTGCGTTTTACTTTCTTTACCTTTAAAAAACCATAAACAATACTAAATTCTATTTAATTATATGAATGATGAAGTGTTTGTGTTAAATATATTGCTGTATGCAAATTATTTCAAAAGGGATTAACAAAGAATACATGATTTGAAGAATGCATACACAGATGTGTGATAAAGTCCACACAAAATGACCATTGAAAATTCTAGGTGTTGATTATACAGGTGTTGATTGTATATTTCTCTCAGCTTTTCAGTATGTTTGAAACATTTTATTATAAACACTTGGGGGAAAAGGTTTAATGCTGTAGATAGATTCAAATCTAGGCTTTATTGCTATTTAACTGTGAGCTTAGGCAGGGCACTTAACCTCGTTATGCCTCAATTTCCTCAAGTATAAAGTGGGAATAATAAAAATACCTACACAGAAGCTAAGCAGGGTCTGCCTGGTTAGTACTTGGGTGGGAGACCGCCTTGGGAATACCAGGTGCTGCCAGCTAGGGAGAAGGACCTGGGAACCCACTCCGGAAACAACCCACCATTGACAACTCTGTGAATAGCAGAGAAGCACCGACAATAGTGCTGGGGATGGCACAGTGTCAGAGAGTGTTTCATTCTGTTGTGCATAGGGTTGCTTTGAGTGGGACCTGACTCAACTGGCACCTAACAACAACAACAACTGCCTGTGGTAATTAGCATGAAAAGAGTTAAGTACTATAAGGCATCTGGAATAATGCCTGATAAGTACTACACACTGAGTAGATATTACTAATTTAAATAAGCATCTGTAATACAATGACATTCTTGAACAACTTTCAAAACTTCATAAGCTCTATTTTTTACATTTTATTATGCTTTATTTGTATCTCTTATAAATAAACTCAGAATTTATTTTTATAATTTTCAAATTATTTGCTTTTTCTTCCTTTTCTAACATTGTCTCTAACGTGCTATGGTTGAAAATTATAATAATAGTCTAAGAGAGGTAGCCCAAAATATCCAGTGGGGGAAATAAGTCAAATTTGCTGTAAAAGTTTTGCTGTTTAGAAACCTTATGCCTCATACCTCCATCCTCACTAAATGTGCCATTCTTTTTTTGTTCTGAGATTCAGTATGAAGGGCTGTGTTTGATGGATAATGACTCCTGGGTAAATAAAGCATAGCATCGCTCTCGGTCTCCTTTCACAAATTCCACTCAGGTGTAGAAGAAGCTGATGGTATTTCTTTCTATTGTAAGTATAATCCAAAATGTGTCCAATTTTTACTTAATGACTTCAAGTCCCAAGGGTAGAACTGTTTCTGTGGGAAGACTGACTGGCAGCCAGCCAGAAAGACCTAACATCTGGCAGGAAATAGCCACTTACTTCTGTGAGTACCCCAGGTCTGCTCTCCAAACTGGATCGTGCTTTGTTACATTTGTTGCATAACTACTTGATATCTTTAGATTCTTCTTACATTTGCATCTTTTTAGGGTGGCTATCATTTCCTTTAACTCCTTTTCTTGATCTTGAGGTCGTATTAGTCTTCCAATTTTAATGAACTTTGATTTTATCTTTAGGATCTCTGAAATTGTGTTTTCCCCACAGCAAATTATGGCTGGGGCTCCTCAATATATTTGCTTGGCTTGGGATTCATTTACTATGGATGTCAGTTTTGCTGGGTTCAGATTTCCAGATTTTATAACTCTCTCCTTCCTTACTTCCTTTGTCTTAACCCCTCTCTGGCTCCCTGTAAGTCATTACTGGCATGTGTTGTTTTTTCAGAAAAATGTTGTAAACAAGCAAATCTTTCCATAACATAATCACATTCATTTATTTCTTATAATTATATATTTTAGTATTTTAAGTCAGGTACATTGAGGTGAATTCCAATTTCTCTTTAAAGACAGTTCTTGCAGTTGAATCGATCCCATATGGCAATAAGTTTAACAACAGTGTCATAGTTTTATTATGGTATATTTGATGGTTTGAATCATGTATTCATTGAGTGTTATAGTTTTAACATTCATTTGAAGAACACATATTTATTAAGTCCTTAATATGGAATCAGACAGTGGCACCAGAAGTATTAAAATAAAATCACTAAATTTAAGAACAATGGGAGACAAAATTATAAACAAATTATAACTAACCCTTATATTGTCCATCTCTGAAAATGATTAAAACTTCAAGAGGTAGAGACTGAATTTAAAATTATTCCAAACACCAATGGACTTGAATTCTATAGGTTGTCAAATTGTTCAGTAGTCTGACAACAATCAATTAATGCCAGTCTTCTTGAGGGATGGAGCAGTCTAGGGCAATAAACTTCAGAATGACACAGTCAACAGACCTAATAGGATTAAAAGTACACAAATATTGCCAGATAACCAAACTACATCTCCCTACCTGTGCCTGCTTGCAAATTTACAAGAGAAATGAGTGTAAGAAGAGCTTAGTGGCAATCAAAACCAGATAAAGATACATAACAATGGTAATGAGATACCCTTGAGAGTCTCCTGCCTCCCTAAGAAATGCCTCTATCACAGTAAGAAAGGTGAAAGAAAGGGAGTTCGCCAAAAATACAGAGTAGTGCTGGTTCTGCCTTAACTGTTGCTATTTTAATTTTCCAAGACAACAAACATCTTTGGTTCTCTACCAGTGACCATGGGAAAGTGGTTTAATCCAACATTCTAAACCACTTGATTTCCCAGATTTCCTCAGATGGCTTCAAAGCTTCCACTGCTTTGTGAAATCATTCCATAGTGTTTCTGAATTATCCTTTGTTTCCCCACCAAAATGAAGAAGTTGTAAAAGAGCCAGAATTATCCTAGGATTCTATGTCTGGTGGCCCCTGTCTGTTAAATCCTTGACCAAAAATTCCTGGCCAGTGGCCACATTAGAGGTCAACAAGCCAGAGAAATGTGCTTTCTTTCACTTCCCAGAGGAATACAAAGGAGGCTCTGTCAGGGAAACAGACTCCATAACTTGCTTTTAATGTCAAGATCCTTGATAAAATTAGCTCTCCAAAGATGCAGGACCTGACTTAAATTTCTGTTAAAATATTTCCAGAACTGGAACTATCCCTGGAGTTCTTAACAACGTCAAAGAACCAGCTAATCTCCATGAGCATCTTCTTTACCTGTGGTTACACTGCAGAATTGCCTTCTATTGTCATGGTTGCTCAGCTTCTCAGCAGTGGAACTAAGCTCACAGTACAAGAGGTTTGAACCAGCTGTTGTATAAGGCTAATCATAAACTCTAACACCTAGTCTAGCTCTATGTCAGATTGACAAGGACAGAAAACCTTTAACAATGTACCAGAACCTGGGGAGAGGTTAGATGTGACAGTGTCAAATCTGCTATTCATAAATCCTAGATTCTCTAAGAGGACAGAAAAAAGTGAGATGATCAACATTATGATATGGAAAGCTGCAGAGACAAAATCCTCTGAGCACAGCTGATGCCGATAAAATAGCTCATGACTGTGTATCAGAAGTCTCCTGTATCTAACAGTGAAAACATGAGAACCAAACATCAAACGGACAACTTCAGGATATCTTAGATTGCACCTCCCTGAGATGAATCTGATGTAGACTGCCAGATAGAAAGATCCCTTTAGTTGATAATCACACCCTACCCAATCATCTTTCCAAAGTAAACATATACATCATTAAATTTCTTTGGTTTTTTCTCATTAGACATCTGAGTATAAGGGATGAAGCATAAATTAGAATTGCTGAGACAAATATCTGCTTAACAACATCCCTTCTAAAGAGGATTCATACTCTTTTCTACTGTTTAGACATTCACTTTCCCCACTTGCCAGTTTTCCTCATCCTCCAAGTGCTTGCTTGACAAAGGTCTTACCACGTTGGTATTCAGGCAAAAAAGGTTCTGGTGCAATACAGCTCTGAAGTTTGAAATCAAAGAAACACATTTGGGATACCCACCTTATCTCATGGCTACTTTATGCCTCCAAGATAAGAATGCTATCATTTTTCTTCTATTCTTTCCTTTTCTTCCCAATGCATTAAATCTTATTATCAGGTAATGGAACCAAAAATTCTAACTTGTTGAGAATAGGTTGGGTGGATGCCTGATGCCTGTTGTTGAGGACAAACCATTAAAGGTATCTGCTTTCCTTTTCAAAAGCATCTTGAGTTAGATAATGAATTTCATTACCACTCAATGAGCCAATGCTAGGCTTCTCTGAGCTCAGCTCACAGGGAAGAGCCTACTTCAACAATGCTCTGTAGCGGCACCAGCAGCTGCCTCCTCTTAAGAGATAATGAAGGACAAGGAAAAAGGGGATGCCAGAAGTCAAGGTTTTTCTTCTTTCTTGCGCCCATTCCCAACTTTTTTTTCCTATCTCTCAGTTTGATTCCAGAGCAAAGCCTATAAGTAACACAGCCAACTGTGCAAACAATTCTCCATAGGTAGGAGGTAACCACCCAAAGCAGCCATGCTTATTTTCTCATATCTTAGGGAATTGAAACTACAGCATATAAATCTATATGCTTTCTGGGAACTAGAGCTATTCCCAAGGAAAAGAAAAAAAAATGTTAGATTAGTTCTGACAAAGTGAATTATGAATTGTGATACTTTTTGTGTGCATATACACATGCATATATACTTATCACTAGCGCAGCTTCAAACAATGTAGGATAGCAGATAAGAATAGAGATCATAAAGCAAGATAATATAAATGAAGAATGAATAAAAGTGAAATAAAATATTTAGGACAGTGGATCCATATCCTAAATGCCCATTTCATGCTGACACATAATAGGAAATAAAGATAAAAGTATTTCTCAGTAATTTTCAGAGTATTTTGAAAAATGTTTTTATCAGACTTGGAAAGTTCATCAAATCTATTCCACTAATGTCATTCAAATAATTGTAAAAAAGGTAATGGTAACAAGTGCAATAAATTAACTTAGGACTAGAAGGTACTATCTGCATCAGTGAAAGATACAGAGCAAATGCAGTCATTAAGTAGAATCTACATTTTTAAGAATGTAGGAACCATACCTGCTGATCAATTTACCTACTCAATGACCAATTTAGACTAACATTTCTGTTGTTTGGGTTACTTTGTTGAACTTAATATACATATTATGTCTTTTATTTCATCTTTGCTACATTCCATGATGACTTAATGCTAAATTCTTTGAAGAGCCTTTTCCCTTAAAGCTCTCTGATGAGAATCTTGTTTCTTCACAGGGTTTAGAGCTCAAGTGACATTTGATGCACTGCTTTTTGTTTCTTTTATAAGAGGCTATGAAAATGTATTCATTGACTTCTAGGAATCAGAAGCTTATGAGAAAAAGATGGTTGAAGTTAAGGAACTTCTGAAGGGTACAGGTAAGATTAACTTAATCAATAATTTCAATAGTAAAACTCTAGAGATATAATCAAAACTCAATGAGTGTGACTGGATGGCATATGGAGGTAATGGGTTCCCCGATACAGTTCAGGTGATAGTGTAAATTAGTATTTTATTTTTAAAGGGAAGCTGTCAATGATTTCTCAAAGTTTTATGTACTCTGGTCCAGCAATTACTCTGTATCATGAAAATTTTAACAGAAGTTTGGGAAGTCATAATTGAAACTATGTCTATCATGACACACTTTTAGTTCAAAAGAATAGAAACAAAGTATCTACTCTAAGGGGCTAATACCATAAATTCTCATATGTTGCTCTCATGGAATACTTGTTATTAGGTACCATTGAATGGGTTCCTGACTCATAGCAACAGTATGTACAACAAAACAAAACACTACCCAGCACTGTGCTACGCACATGATCTTTTTATGTTTAAGCATATTTTTGCAGTCACTGTGCTTCTTCTCATTTTGAGTTGTCCCACATCAGCAAAAGGAGGTCCCAGGGGCTTTATTCCATTCTCCTCATTATGGTCAACTCTTCTTTGAGGAGGCAACTCTACCCTAGTTTTCTTTGGAATGCCTTGAAACTGGGGAGGGGGATCATTTCCACTACTATCTTTTGAGAGTGCTTCTCACCTATTCATAGGGTTTTCAATAGTAAATTTTTTTTGGAAGTGGTCTGCCAGGTCTTTCTCTTTAGTCTGTCTTAGTCTGGAAGCTTAGCTCAAACCTGTCCACCATGGGTGGTCCTGCTGCTATCTGAGACACTTGTGGCATAGCTTTCAGCATCAAAGCAACACACAAGCCTCCACAGCAAGACAACCTGACAGACTTGTGGGGGTCATGGAATACTAGTCAGTAATAAAGAGGAATGAGATAGATATGTCTATGCTCCTAAAGAGGGCTGGGATTTAGCTCAGTGGGTAGAGCGCTGCGCTGCAGTCTCTGAGGTCCCAAGTTCAATTCCCAGCACCGCAAAAATGGGAGAAGAACCTGGCAATCCACTCCCAAGGCAATCCCGAAAACAGTCAGCTATTGAAAACCCTATGAGGGTCGCTATGAGTCGGGTACTGACTCGACAGCACCTAACAACAACAACAACATGCTCCCAAAGATTCACCAAATCAATTACTAAGTGAAAAATCTAAAGTGTAGAACAAGTTGCATCATTCACCTTCAAGGAAAATTTCAAAATATTTATTTATTTATTTATTTATTTATTTATTTATTTATTTTTGCAGTACTGGGGGTTGAACCCAGGGTCTTGTGCTTGCATGCTCTGCAAGTGCTGGACCACTGAGATGCACTCTCAGCCCATTTTTTTACTTTTTTGAGACACAGTCTCCCTAAGTTACACAGACTGCCTCTGGTCTCAAACTTGAGATCCTCTTGCCTCTGCCTCCCAAGCCACTGGGATTATAGGCATGCGCCACTGTGACCAGCTAAAAATATTTTTATTTTTAAATTCGAAGATAGCATTATATGTTTTCATTGTGAAATATGATGTTATGAAGTTTATATACATTGTGCAATGGTTAAATCAAGCTAGTTTGCATTATCTTACATAAGTAATTTTGTGGTGATAGTGCATAATATCCACTCTACATTTTTCAACAATACAATATATTGTCATTAACTATAGTATCCTTTCTGTACAATAGATCTATTGAAATCTGTTCCTTTTATAAAATTGTAATTATGTATTCTTCATCAACATCTCCCCATCCTGGCCCCCCAAACCACTCCAACCTCTGGTAACTACCATTATGCTCCTTCTTTATTATAATAACATAACATACAGTTATATAAAGTAATGTGTGTATACACATCTAGAGTGTTTACCACTCTAGAAGTAAATAAACTAGTATATACATCTATGGAAAATGACTAAAAAGGTGTTAAGGAATTTTGTTGCTTTCATGCTAATAATATTTTTACACTACTTACCTCAACATAAGTACATAAAATACATATATTGCTAAAGCCCAGAAATGGAAAACTTGGAAGCTGAAGTTTTGAGAATAAAGTACAGGTTGATTGAAGTGGTATTGATCTACCAGGAATTTTGCAGCCATCTGTTTGAATAAGATGTTACTTAAATTTCTCCTTGTCTTCAGTCCACTTGGATTTCTGCTTTAGTGTTATTTATCTATCTTGCTTACTTTTAGTTTGGCTTTGATTATTTAATGCCTAGTCTTACTTCCCCCAGTAGACAATTTATCCAGCCTGACACAATTGACTCTTTCCATTTTTTTGCTGGACCTAGATGCTTCCTGCAGCTATGCTCAGCTGCCAGGTCAACCCATTTTGGTTTCTGTTCCTAATCTTCAATATAGACACAAATTCTGGATCAAATCCCTCACTCTGACAATTTTAGCCAACACGCTCCTAGAATGCATTATTGTGAATAATAATATGTTAAATAATCGACTTCCTCAAAAATATAAGCTTGTTGTTGTTAGGTGCCGTTGAGTTGGTATCCGACTCATAGCGACCCTCATAGGGTTTTCAATGGCTGACTGTTTCGGGATTGCCATGGGAGTGGATTGCCAGGACCTTCTCCCATTTTTGCATAGCTGGGAATTGAACTTGGGACCTCAGAGACTGTAGCGCAGTGCTCTACCAACTGAGCTAAATCTATTTTGTCTTTCATAAGTAACTATATATATATATATAAATGCATTACAATGCAATGTTTGGCATATGTATACTTTGTGGAATGACTGAGTGAAGCTAATTAACATATCAATCATTTCATATGTTTATCATTTCTATGTAGTGAGAATATTTAAAATCTACTCTGTTAGAATATTTTCTTTTCCTGTAGTACTTGGAGGTTGAACCCAGGACCTCGCAATGCTAGGCATGTGCTCTATCACTAAGCTGCATCCACAGCCTCTTTTTTGTTTCTTTATTTTGAGACAGGGTCTCACTAAGTTGAGCAGGCTGCCTCTGGCCTCTGTGGTGATGCTTCTGTCTCAGCCACCACCATGTCTGGCTTATTATAATTCCTAAGAATTTTAATCAGGTTTTCCTCTGAATTAAAAACCAAGGGAAATGATCTAGTAAACAAATTAGTGTCAGAAAAAAATGAAAAAGTACAACAGATCCTATATTTTCCCAAATGCAAAATTTCTTTCTTTCTTTTTTTCTTTCTCTCTCTCTCTCGGTTTTTTTTTTTTTTTTTTTAAGAATTGAATTCCACCCAAAGTCTATCAAACAGATTTTTGGAGATGGTTCATTAAAATAACCAGAAGCTCAATTCTTTCTAGGTGACTCCTTTCCAGAGAGGAGGAATGCATGTCACAAATACTCAGAGTGGCATAGTCAATTTACACTTCAAGAGTAGACATGGGACAAAGTCTTGAGATTAGCACCTGATGTCAAATTCATTTACAAGAATGAGTCCAGGCATAAATCAGTGGAAATCTGAATTTCTGGAAGGGATGCATGTACAGGTCATTAGGTGTCCATGTAAGATGGTACATCACTAGGGCAAACTTTTATGACTGAACAGATTATGGAAGAGGAAAAGGTTCCAGGAACTTGAAGGAAAGCTATCTCATTTTTAGTGTGTCTACATGAACTCCTCAATGAAAACTTTATGGTTTGCTAGAAAGGTCTTTGTTTCTGTGGATATGATGAAAACTTTCATGCTGTGCTTATCTAGTCTACCTAAATAGGCATGTTGGGGAAAAGCTAGAATCTTTTCTGAACTAACTATTCTTATGACCCTAGTCAATCAGACCCTTGACCAGAAGAATCTGGCCAGAGGCCATTTAAGAGCTCAAAAGGGAGGAATGCATTTTTGTCCCTGCTAGAGAAATACAAAGGAGATCTTGTTATGAATGTGACTTGTATACTCACCAGCAACCCTAAGACCTTTTGGTCTATAGTTTTAGATGCTGCTGGATCTATGAAATACTTCTTATTTTCTCCGTAAATTCTAAAATTGGGTTGTTTACTGCAACTCTGGGTGCCTCTTAGAACAGGCTATTTAACTCTGTTCCTGATAACACTGAAAGACTCTGTCTACTTTTCTATACTTTTTTTCTGTTCCCAAAAGCTATTCAGGCTTTTTCCAATGTGGAATCCAATATAATAAATCTGTCCCCTTCTCAAATTGGAGAGAAACCAGAGAAAAGCTTCGAAATGTAGTGAGGTTATTTTATGTGCTCATGAGTTAATTTATATTTTGCTTTAAATTGATCAAAAAATGAACAACATAGGGCTCTAGGGCCAACAGAAAAGAGAAGCTATTGACTAGAGCCAAAGTTATGGCCTGTAATCAGGTGCTTAAATCATAAAGACTCTGGGAGAATTCAGAGAGTGAGGCTTGTGGGCTGTGAATCTCACCCTAGCATTTAAAGCAGAAGGGATAGAATATTCCATTCTACACAATATATTCAACCTATGACCCCCAAATCAACATTACCTGATGTTCCAGTTTTTAAAAAGACATCATAGACCTTTCAACTTAGAATTTCCTTGAGTGGAGCTTCCACTTCTTCTTTACTGTCAAGATCTTTGATGCCAATACAGTCAGGCTGACACCAGACTCACTGCAGTCAGTGTTATCCACACAGTCAGTTATTCTCAGCCAGCTCCAGGCTGAGTCAATTAGGTAGAAATACTGTGTGGAGAACAGGAATGTCTGTTTGCTAGGGATTCTGGAGTATGACAAGGCAGAGCCTGGTTTACAAAGTCAGTAACTGAACAAATGTTTAGAAATCATGATTTTAGCTGGGTCAAGAAATATGCACCAGATGAAAAATATCCCTAGAAGTCCTCAGAGGAACACATGCTCTTCAACCTCAAAGTTTCCATCCTTCAGTGTTGCAAAGATGAGCCGTGACTTGGCTGGTATTGATTAACCCACAGTAACAGAAGGGCTGGGATTTAGCTCAGTCGGTAGAGCGCTGTGCTGCAGTCTCTGAGGTCCTGAGTTCAATTCCCAGCACTGCAAAAATGGGAGAAGGGCCTGGCAATCCACTCCCAAGGCAATCCTGAAACAGTCAGCCATTGAAAACCCTATGAGGGTCTCTATGAGTTGGATACCGACTCGATGGCACACAACAACAACAACAGTAACAGAAGAGAAGGTGACTAAGACAGAGACAAATGACATTTGTTTCAGTAAATTAATCCCATGTGATGGTGGTTGTGCATTGCTAGCCAGTGGTATTGAGCTGAAGTTTCAGATGTCCTTCTCAAACTGACCTGATTGATATTAGCCAGTGGAAATAAAGAACTCAGACTCCCAGAAATGAAGAATGTCCCTTTTACACTAATGCTTCCACCATAGCCTATTGAAGAGAGAGTTGAAGGTGAAGTCCCTAAGTACCCCACTTTTAATGTAGATCTCATGCCCATGAGGTCTAGGGCTAGGGCTAGTATATTAGCACAGTCCTTACCTCAGTCAGGGATTTGGAAAAATACTGTTGTTTCCATTTCTAGTATGCTTAGACATGCTTTCAAACTTGGCAAAAACCAGTGAGAGTGTATATCAATTATCTTTCAATTCCTCTACCTTATGAGTTTTGGGGGACAGAATTCCCAGTTTCTAAGTGTTTGGCTTTTCTTCCAGTTCTCCCATTGAGGCTGATACATAGTGCTAGGTCTGATCATGATAACTGAGATCAGCTAGCCCCTTTTCTAGAGCCTATCACTGTAACCCACCCAAAGGAAAAAAGAGGCTTAGTGTACCTCTCCCTAAAGTGCAAGATCTTAATCTCTACAGTCAAGAGCATTTATGCCTTGGTTTTTTCCTTTATTAAATAATGGATCAAATAAATTCAGGGATATTCAATATACTTGTTGGTTTTCTCCCCAGGAAGTAATATCACACACCTAAAATGAAAATTAAAGCTAAAAACAGAAAAAGGCTAATACATATCTAGAAAATATTCAAATGTGTTTAAATATAAGGGACTAGACAAAGGTCACCCTTTTGCAAGAATGGAGGCTTACAGGTGAGACTATGCTTTAAACAGTACAAGTGGCAAGAAATGGATTTTAGTTTTACTTCCTCTGCCCATTCTAGAGAGGCCTGTTAAAAGACCCCTTTCTTTTCATATTGTGCTAGGTTTAGAATGAGAGCTAGAATGGTGAAGTAGACAAAAACAAAGTAATTCCCTATACACAAGCAAAAGTTATACAAAACATTGCTTTCATAAGGCCCTTCATGTAGTCTCTATCAATTAGTCCTTAGCAGGACTTTTTGACATGTCATTTACAAATCAAGAAAAAAAGCTTAATCAAGCTAAATAAGTTGCTTAATTTGCACAAAAATGGGAGTTGAGTTTTATAATTCTAAATCTCTATGATTTCTTTGAAAGTTCATTGAAGTTCCAGTTCAATTATTGATTAACCAGATAATATCATTAAATTAGTCTTTACAGCCCTTTTCTTCCTCATCTGTAAAACCAGCAGCTGGATTATAGTACTTTTAACTAGAGCTAGTCATAGCAGGTATATTGACTAGAGCTCTAGTTTATTATAAAACCCACTTTCTTTCTACTTTGCCATAAACCATTCTTCTCAAATGCTCACAAAAAGATCACCCAAACTTCTTCCTGTTTCAAAATATTTTGGTGGCCAACATTCAACTTGACTCCTTGAAGATGGTTCATCAGTGGATAATTCCACATGGATTCAGCATTTCTACTGCTTCTACCAATGTTCAAAGCATTGGAAGTAACATATAAGCAAAGTCACCTTATCACTTCTAAAAGAAAACCAAACCTTCAGAAGGTATGCATTCTACAGAGCGAAATAATGCAACGAACAAAACACAAAATAAAGCCCTATGGATCCAAACAAAATCAAATTGCTCAGCTGTTTAAAGTAAGCCTACCACTTCCAAACACATTTCTGCCTCTACCGATGACTGTTTGTGAGAAACACCAATTTTGAATGCACCAAGTTACTTAGAATACAGAGACTAGATTCCCTAATGTATATAGTCCAGCTTGAATAACCTTTTATTCCATTCATTGAAAACCGTATGAGAGTAGCTATGACTTGTACATGACGGCACCTAACAACAACAACAACATACAATTGTGTCATGTAATATCAAAGACATTGCCACATAGGGTTTCTAGAAATTGTACACTAACAGAGCATCTTGGTTTCAGAAGCTTACCTGGTGGGATGAGAGAAACTGACCACAAATACAGTGCACAGCGAGCACCCACCACTGCCGCTGTTGGAATATGTAGCTCTCTTCTTTCACATCCAGAATCTCAGGCTTGGTCCTCCTCCTGGGAACCCTAAAGGTATGTTTGGGGCGGGGCACGTGAAGATAGGTGGGAAAAGCCGGCAGCAGCCAACAGTTATTGCCATCCTGGTTCTGAACACGATAGTAAGAAAAATGCACTTACTTGCTACCTAGCGACAGGTCTGCACCAGCACCTGAGGCTCCTCGCAGCCCAGCCCTCCTCCTGGGCCTCTGGTTCTTCAGCAAGCTCTGGTTGCTTAGGAGGTGTTGCTAGGCTGGCATCTGCCTTCCTCAGCTGCTGCCATCCAGGCCACGATGGCTCAGCAGTAGACTGGCTCCACTGAACAAGTAACCAAGTCTCTGGGGCGGCTCCGCAGCCACGGACGCAGCGACCCCTCCTGCCCGAAGCGCGGTGGCGCCCCGGCCGCTGTTTCTGCCTGCTTGTGCGTCTCCCTCCTGCCTTGGCCACCCCGCCCTCGCCCCGCCCTCATCTCCAGGCTGGTGCGCGACCTCACCACCCAGGGCGGGCGTGGGCAGCGTGATATAGACAGAGACCAGCTGCAGAGGAGGAAGGCCTGAGCAGCTGTGGCTTCTCCTCCTCCAGCGGCCGGGGAAGGCGGGCAGTAAATGGGGCGGGGGCTCGGGGGCTCGGTGAGGAGGGAGAGTGGGGCAAGGGCCTGGAAGTCCCATGGAGTGGATGAGCCCAGAGGAGAGGAAGAGCAGGAGGCAGCTGAAGTGTGTCTCTGTACGTGTGTGTGCGCGCGCGCACGTGTGTGAAGGAAACAGAGGAGTGGGAGAGAAAGGGAGGAAGCCCCCACACTCAGGTGCTTTACCTGCAGTTATTTTTTCTCTCTCCTTGTCTAGCTGTCGCAGTGGAGTGCACGGGGCCCATTGTCAGCCTGCAGCCTCTACAACTGCTGTGCATCCAGTGTGTGATGGTGTGTGCTGGTGTGTAGCTGTTTTAGGAAAGACTTGGTTGGAAATACCGTAACCTTGCTGCACATTTCTTTCCCACTCTGGTGCTTTGAAACATGAGGTACTGAGGAAAAAATAATTCATATTTTGTAAAACTAGAATGCTATAGTGTAGCTTGGAGTGTGTAAGGAAAAGGTGTTAGACCCAGATGGAGTTTGGAAAATCTTGCCACAGCCTAGAACATTCATTTTGTAACCCTATCTTGACCAGACAAGGGCTGGGATTTAGCTAAGTGGGTAGAGCGCTGTGCTGCAGTCTCTGAGGTCCTGAGTTCAATTCCCAGCACCCCAAAAATGGGAGAAGGGCCTGGCAATCCATTCCCAAGGCAATCCTGAAATAGTCCACCATTGAAAACCCTATGAGGGTCACTATGAGTTGGATACCGACTCGACGGCATCTAACAACAACAACAGCAACATCTTGACCAGACATCATAACATTTTATCCAAAAAATATATCAGAACATGTCTAAATAAGAACATTTTAAAGAATTTAACCTAATACCACTGTTGTTAGGTACCGTTGAGTCAGGTCTGATTCATAGCGACCTATGTACAACAGAACAAACATTAGCAACATAAAGATAATAACTATTTTTGCAATGTCAAACATTCACTTGAATTTTTTTTTTTTTTTAGCGTTACTGGGGGTTGAACCCAAGGCCTCGTACTTGTATGCTTTGCAAGTGCTGTGCCATTGAGCTGCTGCCTCCAGCCTATTATTATTATTATTATTTATTATTATTATTATTATTATTATTATTATTATTATTGCTTTTTGAGACAGGGTCTTGCTAAATTACGCAGACTGCCTCTGGCCTCAAACTTGCAATCCTCCTGCCTCCACCTCCCGAGACTCTGGAATTACAAGTGTGGGCCACCACATTCGGCCTCACTTGATTTTTTTCTAGTAGACAATGTATGGGTTTCCTGCTTCTCCTCCCCATATTTTGTAAAGCCAATGCAAATACATCTTCTAGTGTATGAAATATTTTCTTGGAGCAATCTACCTCATGCTCACTGACTAAAATTCTATACATCTTTTAGTATTGTCAAACATGATATAAATTTAACAAACTTAATAATAAAAAATATTATAAAGCTTAGGTAAGATGTTTAAAATAAATAAAAAGTCCTTCTTTATTGTGTAAGGAACAAGCAACTGATCACAAGATGGGTGAACCAGTAGTGTGAACAAAAAGCAAATGGAAAGGAAAGCAACATTATTGAATACATGTTGTGAGTGGGACAAACATTTTTTGTTGTTCTGAAACAAATATTTTGCCAGTATTATATTAGTAGGCTGGGATCAGAAATATTTTTGTGATAATCGTGCTCCTGATAATGAACTGAGGAGCCTCCACCCACTTTGATTTCCTCAGCAGAAAGAAGTGTGTGGTGGTGGAGCTTGTTCTCCACACTTCTTCCTTATGAACTTTATCATTGTTTTCTTTTTCTTTTCTTTTCCTTTTCTTTTTTCTTTTTCTTTCTTT
>VMDO01009255.1:18016-48578 GCA_007922755.1 Pedetes capensis | reverse complement strand
CCACTACACACAAAAGAAATAAGTGGGTGAGGCCATAGAGATGTTAATTAGCTGCACTAAATATTACTACAATGTACACATAGATCAAAACATCACAATGTACTTCATCAGTACACTCAATTTTTATCTGTCAATTAAAAATAAGTAAAATACAAAAGAAATCCATTTTCTAAGTATGTATTCAGAGAGTAGACACTCTAGATACAATGCTCTGTCTTATCAAGAGAAACCTGCTTGATCATACTGTTTCAACAAGATATATCCGTTGGAGCATTATGTTTTTCTTGAAGCCTGTTTAAACAGGGGCATTTTATTCTAACCTCAAAAATGTCAGTGTCCAGAGTGTGAATGGATATTTTTCATATCCTTGTTGTTGTTGTTGTTAGGTGCCGTTGAGTCAGTATCCAACTCATAGCGACCCTCATAGGGTTTTCATGGCTAATTGTTTCGGGATTGCCTTGGGAGTGGATTGCCAGGCCATTCTCCCATTTTTGCGGTGCTGGGAATTGAACCCTGAACCTCAGAGACTGCAGCCCTCTACCAACTGAGCTAAATCCCAGCCCCTTTCATATCCTTATTATAGAATAATAAGAAATACATACTGGTATGGAATTTCTGTCAAATCTAGGTCTATATTTTTAAAGGATGAATAAAATATAAATCATATTGAAGAAACATATCTTCCTGGACATTTGAATTTTATAATTCTCTTTTTTTATATTGTGGTGCTAGAAATTGAATCCAGGGCCTCACACATACTAGGCAACTACTCTGCCTCTGAGCTACATCCTCTAGCCTAGAATTTTGTGATTCTTAAGACTTCACATTTTCTTTTGCAAATGCTAATTGACTTTCCAAATGTCATCTACAATATTACCAGAAAATGTTTCAATTTTATTGTATTTATGACCTTATATAAGGACAAAGCTGCAAAGCCAGAGTCAGGTCCTTATAATAATTTTTTGTGTGTATAGCATTCTAGTTATGATTCTATTTATGCGTTTCAGTTCCTTGGAGTTACTCCAAGAAAACCTTTCACAGTCTTCAGTCCCCTTCTAAGTTCCAAAACTGTGAGACTTTGAACGTAATATGTGAGTAAAATTGTAAAGAGCTGTTTGCTCTAAAATCACAGAAGAACAAAATACATAGTTGTATTTTAGGGATTCTCAGAATTGAAAAAGTAAACCATCCATGGTAAAAGCCATTTGAACCATTTTATTTTATTTTATTTTAATTTATTTTGGAACAAGTTCTCACTGTGTATCCCAGGCTGACTACAAACCCATGTTGATCCTCCTGCCTCAGGTTCCATGTTGCAAAAGCCCTTTTAGTACATTAATTATCAGCTAATTTCCAAACTGGTTCCAATTTCTCAGAACCTTGAGGAAAATACACACACACACACACACACACACACACACACACACACACACTCACACACTGTCCCAGTTTGAGTTTCCAAATACCTTCTCAATATAGGCATAATCTATAAAGACTATTAGAAAAAATGCCCAGTAAACAATAAAAAGCAGAATAAAAATATAGCAAACACTTCATTGGGAAAATATACACTCATATAAGTTGGACCATGTTATGCCTGTTTATTTTCTAATATTACCTTTGCCCCAACAATAAGATTTAAAGTCACAGACATCTGGAGTTTATGTTCAAAATGTTCCTAACCCCAGTACGTTCCAGTCACAATTTCACATTCAATAATCACCTATCAAGTAATTCTCAGACAAATTTGGAAGAAGCACAGAATATTTTCAAGTGAAAAAAAGAAAATAGAAATCATACTTACAGATTACAGCTTGTCATTTATGTGGAAGTCCCATTTTAATTTGCATGCATATATATTAAAGTTGAAATATTCATGTCATGGGCAAAAGTCAGATTTGAATGCTGCCATTAAAATCTAAAATGACAGTGACTCAAATATAAGAGAATTTTATTTCTCTCAAACCTAGTAGTTCAGGCATAAGCAGTCCATGGCTACAAAATACAATGGAATGGGATTCTTTCAATCCTATTGATTGGTCAGTCTTAGTGAACTATCGTTTTTTTACATAATTTATGATGGTTTACCAACAAATTTATAATCTACACAAAGGAAAAGGGGCACAGATACCATCAGATTTATTTTTGAGTTCATATCATGTTGGCTAGAATTTAACATCACAGATAAGGAAAACTATAGAATGGAAATTTTTTTCTTCTGGTGCCTATATAATGAGCTAAAAATAAAGGCCTCTATTATATAGGAAAAGGTAACACTAAATTTTAGGGGATGTCTAGTAACTTCTACATCTGTAGTTGGCATTCTGGATGACCTTGCAAAAGACTGAATTTTGAAAAATGTGACTTCTAAAGATTTAAGATCTTACAAAAACATAACCAGAAACCAGGAGAATTCATATTGAACAACGTAGTAATAGATTGTTGTTGTTGTTGTTTGTTTTTTCAAATTCATTTGGCATCACATTTATTTCTTTCGTTTCTTCCAGTTTTTGTTGTTGTTGTTGTTGTTGTTGTTGGTTGTTTGTTTGATCAGGGCTGGGATTTAGCTCAGTTGGTAGAGCACTGCACTGCAGTCTCTGAGGTCCCAAATTCAATTCCCAGCACCACAAAAATGGGAGAAGGAGCTGGCAATCCACTCTCAAGGCAATCCCGAAACAGTCAGCCATTGAAAACTCTATGAGGGTGGCTATGAATCAGATACCGAATGGATGGCACCTAACAGCAATAAAATATCAGCTGAAAAACCTTCCTTATACATTTTCCTCTCTTACATTTGTCAAGGCAAATAGTACAAAACTCCCAAATTCCTAACTATATCTTTTTAAAAATGTATTTTGTTTTCACTTATTCATGTATTTTCAGTACTGAGGGATTGAAGCCAGGGCCTTGTGCACACTGTATAAGCAAGCATTCTACCACTGAGCTACACCCTCAGTCCTCTCCCTTTAAAAATTCTTTAAATCTTCAGATGAAGTCTTGCTATATTACCCAGGCTATTGCTGGCCTTGAGCTTGAAATCTTCCTTCCCTTGCCTCTTAATTCACTGAGATTACAGGTGTGTGCTCCTGTGCCTAGCTTGCAAACTACAACATTAGTTAAACTATGAAATGTCTTTAACGTCAAAATATAAAATACAATGTATAAAGTGGAATATACACAAATAAATAGCCAATGATTTAGTGAAGCAAGGAAAGTCTAACTTATTGTCTATAAAAAGAAAAGTGACACTGGTGAGAATCATGTGAATTCTCTCTGCAGACAGCTAGAACATCTCAGTCTTTGAAGAGACCTGCTCATGGTGCAACTGGGTAAGGTTAGGTGCTGCAACAGAAAGTTATTTGAAAATCTTAAATTAAGCCACCAGTAGTCCAAATCCAGCCTACTGTGCCAAGTCCTCTCTTCTTCAATTTAAAATGAGAACTATGTTCTCCAGAAAATTTGCATCATAAAGTCTTCAGAATCCAGGATATTAATACAGAGGATGATCAAGAGAAATGCTGGACTAAAAACAGGAACATTTTTTTAAATGTATATAAATACTAGGGTTCCTCACTTTGCTCTAATTTTTTCCCTTCCTTGGCACTCAGAATTCTTGTCACATTTTATATTTTACAAGGAAGACTCTAAGAACTTTCTCTGATAAACCTCACCTGTTCCACAAAATAAATCCACCAACACTGGCATTTTGATGTCTCCAACAAAAAAGTGAACTGATTATAAGATCATCCTAGAATAAAGACTTCTAATGTCTAAGATTGGTTTCCCCAACTCTTAAACACATGCATACCTGCTGAGTATTCAATTTGTTTCCTGTTTATTACCAAATTAGAATCACTGGCCATTTGAGAAATGACTTCAGCCTGACAGACAGAAATACAAAAAACTCACTGAAAGAAGCTATACAGTGGAAATAGAAACAGCAAAGCATAGAAGAAAATTTACATATAATTAATGTGAGAAATGAGATAGAAATATCCATGGGAAAATAGTCAGATACCTCTTTTAAAGAAAGGATAAAGACAAATATTATATGATCTCACTTACATGTAGAATCTAAAAGAGACTTCCTCATCGAAAGAGAGAGTATGATGATGGTTGCCAAGGGCTGGGGCATGAGAGATAGGAGATGTTTGAGGAGATGTTGGTCAAAGGATACAAAATTTGACTTATAAGGTCCTATTGTGTGGCTATGGTTGGTTCCCCAAACTTTCCTGTGCTGGAAAGCTACAGCCAGTGTGGCAGTGTTGAGGAGTGGTGGAACCTTTAGGAGGGAGTGTCTGGTAATTAAGTCATTGAGTGTAGGATGTTCAGAAGGGATTGATGCCTGTCTCCTGGGAGTGGGTTAACTCTCATAGGACTGGATTAGTTACTATGGGAGTGAGTTGTTACAAAGCAAAGTCACCCCATACATTTGGTCTCTTTGTATGTACTTGCTCACCTTCCACTTTTCCACCATATCCTTGCAGATATTAGCATCATACTCTTTTGACTTTCCAGTCAAATAAACCTCTTTTCTTTATGAAGTATACAGTCTAGGTATTTTGTTATACCAACTTAAAATGGACTAAGGTTTAAAAGATGACTGTAGTATTGACTATATTTAATAATTATTTACTGCTGAGTCAAAATTAAGAGTGTAGGTTTTAAGTGTCCTCACCCCTCCACACACAAGGTAAATGCAGTGATGAATGTGTTGATTAATTCAATACAGTAGCCATTATAAAATGTGTACATATAGCAATCATCACATCATTCTCTTTGAATATATATAACTTTTATTTGTCAATTACATCTCAATATAGCCAGAACAAACTAAAGGAATGGTATCTGAAAGAGCTCTTGGAAACAACTATGATAGTTCATTATTCTTATTATAATATGATTTGGTAATAAAAATATGGAAATTACCAAGAACAATGTATTATGAACAATGCACAGAAGAAAAAGACAAAGACATGGATCATTACCTATACAGTGGAAAGGTCTGACTAACTGCACTTCTGCCAAGTGATTGAGGTTAGCATCAACAATTAATAGCTATGTCGATAGTATACATTCTTGATATATGATGTAAAGAAAATGGCACTTTATTTCTGTGGCCTTTCTCCTCAAACCCAGATCTCCATGCTAAAAATGAGAAAAACTCACACAAATTCCAATACAGGAACAATCATTTAAACATATATAAAGAAAAAAATTTCTGTTAGTGTTGAAAAGACTCTTGAAAACTAGTGGGTGAAAATATAATGGGAAATGGGGTATTTATGTGGGCTCAAAGAATCTAGCCACAGGATAGATATTAATTGTGAAGGGGAAAAATAGCAACTTCACAATGAAGTACTGATATACCCACATAATGAAACAACAAAATTTAGCATTACCTATAGTAAGACATGCAGACATCATGTTCCTCTTAATGAAAGCATATGAATGCCACTTCTGTGGTATTTTGCCAAATATATATAAACTCATTCTGATCAAAAGAGCCTATCAGACAAGCCTGAATTGAGAGATATTCTATAAAATCAGTGGCTGGTACTCTATAAAATTGTCAAGGTCATAAAAGGCAAATAAAGACCAAGGAACAGTTACAGAATATAAGAGACCAGAGAGACGTGGCAACTAGATGCAGTGTAGAATGTTGTAATAGATCCTGAACCAAAGAAATAACATTGTCGGGAACTACTAAAATTCTAATAAAATCTATAGAATTAAAACAACAATGGAGTGGGAGGTAAATGGTATCAGACTTGTCAATATCAGCATTGTAATCCAGAAAACAATGGAGAGGTATATTTGACTTTCTAGAGAAAAAATTGCTTCCAATCTAGTATTCTACACAAAGCCAAACCATTAATCAGCATGAGGGAATACAAGTAATTTTCAGAGAGGAAGTTCTCTAAAATTTATTTTTATATGTACTTTAAAATATATTATGCACTTTTTCTTAAGAAGTTATTAGGAATTGTGATATATTGAAGGAACAAACAATAGAAAAAATTTTCTGGGGGCTGAGGGTTAGCTCAGTGGAAGAGCCTTTACCTAACATGAGTGAGGCACTGGGTTCAAGCCATAGTATCACAAAGCCAACCAAATAAAGAAGTTCTAACATCCGGTAAGCCATGTTTCAACACATGAGAAATGTGAAGAGGCCTTTCCTAATGATAGGAATGGATATACCAGCTGCATAACAGCTCTCAAGAGCACCCAATTCAGACTGCATGTGGAGATCCAAGCAAATTATAGGAAAATTAAAAGTGTAAGAAAAATAGAAGTTAAAAATAATAAGAAATTATAGGTTTTTCAACTATTAACTCTAAGAAAAGCAAATGCATATGTAAAGAAATATGATTACAGTATTTTCTTTGACTTAGCAGAATCATAATTATGAATATAACCAATGTAGATATGTTGTTGTTAGGTACCATCCAGTCATGTCTGACTCATAGCGACCCTCATAGGGTTTTCAATGGCAGATTGTTTTCAGGATTGCCTTGGGAGTGGGTTGCCAAGTCCTTCTCCTATTTTTGCGGTGCTGGGAATTAAACTCGGGACCTCAAAGACTGCAGAGTAGCGCTCTACCAACTGAGCTAAATCCTAGCCCCCAATGTAAATATAACCAGTGTTATATAGCCACATTGGCACAGTATTTGCATGGAAAGAGGGTAAAAGAGAGGTAAAAGATATCTTTACTATACTAGAAATGTGACAGATAATATCTAAAATTGATGAATCATGAGATTAACATTCACATATTGTTTATAAATTTGGTAGGAAATAATAGCTGAAATAAAATAATTTAAAGGGTTGCTTATTTGAAAGTGAATCCAGGAAGATAGCAGGGTTGGAGTCTTGTATGACTAACTTTTTAAACTATGCTGATCTTTTATCTTAAAACATGAAAATAAATTAAAAATAAATTTAATGTATAAACTAGCAGGAGTCTGTAACACCAATATGAAGACATAAATGTCACTTCTTTCACCTTGATTACTGCATTATGTCTTTAATTCACCTGAATTAAAAATAAACTTGGCGTATTTCACAAAACAACTACTGAACAGATGACTGTCTTAAGAGATGGTAACCCTTTCTTTTCACCTGGTCAGGAATAAGGAGAGATTCCAGGAAAATCGCCAGATTTTTAATTGACTTTTCTCTTGTTAAGTAAATAATGCATTTGTAGTTCTAGCCTGAGAAATTCCTCTCCATCCTCCTTCCAAACTCTGCTTGCACAGAACAATAACATTCAGTAAAGCCCTTCAAATCAGCTGTTTCTGTTGGCAACTTTCTCCCAGATCTCATTCCTTGCAGGAACAGAAGTATATTTGCTCTCAGGACCCCTCCCTGTTGCAGTTGATGGAGGTAGCAGATCTTGATTGAATCAGAAATCAACTTGTCCCAAAAGAATCCAGAAAGAGCATAGCCTCTCAGTTTGCACAGCAAACAACAGCTGGAGTAAAAAAGGTACATCTAAATCCATCATCCAGAAATGTTTATAAGCAGAGAATAAATTGAATTTCTTCTTCAGTAAATTATGTTATTTTGTTGTTAGGTACTGTTGAGTGGAGTCCGCCTCATAGCAACTCTATGTAAAACAGAATGAAACACTTCCCAATGCTGCACAATGCACATGATCTTTTTATGTTTGAGCCCATTGTTCCAGACTTCGTGTTTCTTCTCACAGAATCATTCCACATCAGAAAAGGGAGGTTCCAGGGGCTGAGTCCATTCCCATCAGTAAGGCAAACTCTACTTTTTGGAGGCATCTCTTCCTCAATTGTCTCTTGAATGCCTTCAAGTCCGGGCAGGGCTCATTTTCTGGCAATATATTTGACAGTGTTTCTCTACTATTCATAGGGCTTTCAATGGCTAATTGTTTTGGTAGTGGGCTGCCAGGTCCATCTCCCTAGTCTGTCTTAGTTTGGAAGTTCAGCTGAAACCTGTCCACCATGGGTGACCTTGCTGGTATCTGACATACTGGTGGCATAGCTTTCAGCATCACAGCAAGACACAAGTCCCCACAGCATGACAAGCTGCCAGACACATGAGGGTCAGCATATCATACAATAGCGGAAAGACCAGTCACTTAATCGTGAGTCAGCTAACTTCTCCAATAGTATCTGAAGTCATTGTGTGTCCTGCTTTACTTTACCTTCATTGTTTACCCTTCATTAAAAAAATCCTTACTTATGGGCTTTTATACAACTTACTGTAATTGTTTTTAATTGTGTCAGTATTTGTGCATATATATATATATATATATATATAGTTGTTGTTGTTGTTGTTGTTGTTGTTGTTGTTGTTAGGTGCTGTCCAGTCTGTATCCAACTCATAGCGACCCTCATAGGGTTTTCAATGGCTGAGTGCTTTGGGATTGCTTTGGGAGTGGATTGCCGTGCCCTTCTCCCATTTTTGCAGTGCTGGGAATTGAACTCGGGGCCTCAGAGACTGCAGCACAGCGCTCCACCACTGAGCTAAATCCCAGCCCATATATGTGTGTGGGTGTGTATATATATATATATATATATATATATATATATATACATATATACATATATATGTAGATATATATATATATATATATATATATATATATATATATATATATATATATATATATATATATATATATATATATATATATATATATATATATATATTTAGCTCAGTTGGTAGAGTCCTGCTCTGCAGTCTCTGAGGTCCCAATTTTGATTCCTAGCACTGCAAAAGTGGGAGAAGGATGTGGCAATACACTCCCCATGCAATCTCAAAATAGCCATCGAAAACCCTCTGAGGGTCACTATCATTTGGATACGACTCAACGGCACCTAACAACAACAACATGTCTGTATATGTTTATATATATATACACACACACATATATATGCATACATACATATGTATATATATGCACATGCATATATATGTATATATATACACATGTATACATGTATATATATACACACACATACATACACACACATATATACACACACATACATACACACATATATATATACACACACATATACATACATATACATGTATTGTTTTTATATGTATATAAGACAAATAATGACACAATTAACAGCTTAAGGATATGGTAGTCCACAGTCCACACCTGGAATCAATCACGAAACAATCAGCCATTTGAAACCCTATGAGGGTCGATATGAGTTAGACCAGACTCAATGGCACCTAACAACAACAACAATTGATATATGTGTGTGTGTATGTACATACATATATATATATATATATATATATATATATATATATATATATATATATATAAATTGCTCTACCATTGGGCTGTACCTGGAAGCACATTTTTTTTTTTGAGACAAGATCTTGTAAATTATATAGGCTGCCTTTGGTCTTGAACTTGTGGTCTTCCTGCCTCAGCCTCCCAAGCCTCTGGGATTAGAGGCATGTGCCATAGCATTTAGCTACCCTACATCTTCTTTCTAGAACATAACATGGAAGGAATCAGAGAATGTCACTCTTACCACTGTACCTCAGTTCCTTAGAAACCCGTATGTATGCTAGTTTATTTGACTGATGTGCTATAGGAGCAAAGAGCTAAAATTATGAGCTTTTGAGAATTGTTGCATTTCTTAATTCCTCTGTAAATCAAGATAATAATGTGCTCCTGTCTAAGGTCATTGAGGAGATTAATTGGCATAATTACTATAACACTGATATAATTGTCCAATAAATAGTAGAGTTTATTATTATTATCACTGCTTATTGTAAAGTACAATGAGGATTTTGAACATGCTGGAGAAAAGTGGAAAATAAATTATGCATCATGAGTGGCAAAGAAAAGTAAGATCCTCAAATGTACTAAATATTTAAAAGTCATTAAAGTTACACTGCATCAAAGTCTCACTTTGCATTGTTCTTGTTCTTAGTACAAGCAAACATATGTAAGAATATTAAAGCAGCCCTGAGCACAATCAGCTTGTAAGTGCTTAATTTGTACATGTTGATAAATTAGTTTATAATCTATGTTTACAAATGTTTTTGAAAATGTGATGTATTGATTTACTGATATACTTTTCTGTGTAAAAACTATATTTAGTAAAGATATGTGGAGAAAGCTTGGATAAAATCCAGACGAAAGTAGGTGGGTTCTGTTGCACATGCCTCTAATCCCAGAAATTCCTGAAGTTGAGGCCAGAGATGGCAAATTCGAGGCCAGAGTTAGCCTGTGCAAATTAGTGAGACGCTGTCTCAAAATAAAGAATCAAAAAGGGGCTCGGGGTGTAGCTCAGTGGTAGAGCATTTGTCTAGCACGAGTGAGATGTGGGTTCAATCCTCCGGTAATGCCAAACAAACAAAAGAAGAAGAGGAGGAGGAAATAATCAAGAAAACTATGCTCTGTAAACAATGTTACATGATTTCTTGAACTGATTATTCAAGACTTCTCTTCATATATTTGCATTCCTTCCCTTTGATGAATAAGATTGAGGTTTTAAAAAAATCTTTCTTAAGATTTTCTTCTGTCTCTCGTCTTGATTCCTTTCTTTATCTGTTTCCTCTGGCACCTTGTTCAATTATTTTTCACTTTTTATTCTTTATTTCCAAATTCTTCCATTCAACTGATGTATACATATACCATGGGAAAAGGATGTGACAGTCTACTCCCAAAACAATCCCAAAACAATCAGACATTGAAAACCCTGTGAGGGTCACTAAGAGTCAGAGATAATTGAGATAATTCTAGGACACTTAACAACTATATAGATATATTATGCACTGTATCTGTAGAAATGGCACAAATCCACATAACTTGAAAGTTTTATTTAGTCTGATAATATTTGTGAACCAGTTTGAGGCTCATCTATTCTTAAAGACTGTGAAGTGAAATATACCCTTGGTCTTCCAGGGGACTATGATTCTCTTTCTTTGGTCTGCTACCTTCTTAAAAGAATAGCTTGTACATGATGCTTCTGCTTTCACTCAATTTACTTTTTCATTCTCCTCTGAAATTTGACTCTAC
The DNA here is from genome assembly GCA_007922755.1 of Pedetes capensis. NCBI lineage: Eukaryota > Metazoa > Chordata > Mammalia > Rodentia > Pedetidae > Pedetes > Pedetes capensis. The sequence goes on along the minus strand of VMDO01009255.1, from coordinate 37,549 downwards.
TGTCTCTCCCACTGAAATGCTCTTGTCAGGCTCATCAATTAGAGCATCGTACACGGGTAAAATATGTCAGGGGGTACACAGATAGTAGATGTTACCATAAGCTGCTATATTATTATATCTTTCCTTTAGCTTTTATTTTCAAAAATTTTAGAAAATTTACATTGTAGAAAGTTAAAATTTGCAGCAGCTCTACACTAAGTTCATTGATATTATGTATGAATTAATGATGATATCTTACTAGAGCCTCGGAAGTGGAGAGGCACTGAATAAATGTGCGTAAGAAGGTCCCTTAAGTGACAATGCACTGTTGTGGTGTTATTTCCCTATTGAAACTGTTTCATTGTATTTGCTGACACCACACTTTTTTGCTCAATTTCTCTGGCACAGATTTTCAAGAGATCTGGTTTTATCCTAACTCTTTCTCTGGTTTAATGACATCCAAAAGAACTTTCTGCAATGTTGCAAGTGTTCTATATCTGCCTAATATGGCAGTCATTTACCATATGCAGCTATTGAGCATGTGCAATAAATCTAGTGAAAATGAGATTATTCCATTTTAAATGCCTGTGAACTGTAAACATTATTTTCTTTTAAGATGGAGTCTCATCACGTTTCCCCTAGTCTTGAACTTCTGGGTTCAAGTGATTCTCTTCCCTCAGCTTCCTGAGTAGTTCGGACTACAGGTATGCACCATCATACCCAGTGAACATGATTTTTTAACAAATGTTCTCAACATATTATTCAAGGGAATTCACCCAAAGTGGCGGATTAAAAATTTCAAAGTAAGTTTTTCTATAAAGCAAGTATTTAGACACACTTTATTTTAAACAAGAAAATACCAGACTGCCCCCTGGTGTTCAAATTCAGTTTTGTATGTAACCCGATAAAACTTCCACTCCCGTATTCCCATGTTTTGTTAACCCTTTTCCTATTGAAGATAGGGTGTTGTGTGTAGTTTTGGCTCAGAAATCAGAGGAATTTTCATTATAGTTTTAAATTTTATGAGAGCAACTATATTCAATATGTTTGAGTCTATTCAGTTGGTGTATCAGAAATAATTCCAGTCTAAAATTAAGAGTCTGTGTCTGCTCTTTTTCTCTCCTTCCTCCCGTTCCGCGCTACTTTCCTATTTAGCTTTCCTTTACCCCTCCTTCTAAATAATTAGAAGGAATAGCAGAAATCATAGTATTAGAAATTAAGAGCTGATAATCACCTCTTGGTAGTGTCAAATTCAGTTTCTCATTGTACAATTGAAGGTATACTTGAAAAGATACATTTAAGATAACAGTTTCCAATGATGAAATTTTACACATCCTGGTTTATCTCAGGGCTTTTCCCTTATAATTCCACAATGGCAAGTTCAAAGGTAGTTTTCACTGGTAATTCTATACACAGCTATTTGTTGAGCACCTACTTGGTGCCCTATATTGTGCTAAGTGCAGGGAAGACAATTCTGTGGCCTAATAAAGGATACAGATAAATAAGTAGAACTTGTAGTATAATGTGTTGAGTGCTTTAAAAGAAGCAGTGGAAAATACTGCAGAGTATTTTTAAAGCAAGAAACTTTTCATTGGAAGGGATGACTAATTTTTGACCAATGCAGCAATTTCAATAGTAAACACAAAACAGATGATTTAGTAATATCTGTAAGAAATTTTACCGTGAGATATAAGCAAGAGACTTATTTCTAGAGTCCATGTTTCCTTAGAAACAATAACCAATGTTTAAACAAAAACAAAAACAAAAACAAAATTCCTAAGATTCATTCTCTTCTTGATCAAATGCTTGAGTGTTCCGTAATACAGTGATAGGGAAAGGTAAGGAAAAAGAGAGAAATAAGAAATGTGGCAGGAAGGACATTAGAATGTTTAAAATCACTTCAGTAGGAAATAATACCACCGAAGTGCTTCAGGGAAAGTATCACATTCTGAAATTCCAGGCAGACTATATGGAGTTTATATGAAATCAATGCTCAAACTTTATTTTAATAAGATAATTTGTTCTGAGAACTCAGAATGCAAGAAAATATTTGCTATTGCTATACTTTGGGAGGGAGAACTTTTTTAAAGAGAGCTTTTATATTGCAATCTAGGAGAAAAAAAGAACAGCATCTTGAGAGGCAAAATTGCATATAAACTCCAGATCTTATGTTTAAAATGCTTCAGAAAATTACAGTTTGCATTTTACTGATAATTGAGACTTTATTTTCTGAAACAACAAAAATTGTAGGTTTTAAGATTTCTACAAATAATATAATTGTGACAAAAAGAACTTTCTACATATAATCGATTCCAATTGCATTTTGGTTTCCACACTTAAAGTCATTAAGAATAAATGTCAGTATTTATAATGGTACAAAAATTAGTCTTGCTGCAATGGTAATGATTTCCAATAGTCCAAGAGCAAGGAAGAAAAACTGCAAATGCACTTAGAGGGTGAAGATACTGTAAGAAATATATTACTGCTCTAGCAGATTCTGAGTCTTGGGCACCTTGAGACCAGACATATTATGATTGTCTGAGAACTCAGAGTAGTATCTGGACCACAGGGGCATAGTTTTATCTAAAATCAATGGTTTAAAATATTATTTAATTTTTTATTGATAACATTGTATATAATGCACATTTCATCTCAAGCTCAAACTTATGATAGATATTCATCTCATGGAGAGTTAATTATTTATTGTAGTCAGAGGCATAATGGAGGATGTGAATAATGCAGTATATTATTCTCTCAAAGAATTTGCCTGAAAATAGCCTAGATTCTCTATTCAGTGGCTTCCCTCAGTCCTCTCTTACTCCCTTCATTTTATGTCCATCAAAGATCTAATAAGTCTTCACTTGTTTTGAAACTTCAAAGAATTCTAAATTGTATACATGTGTAACAGTTATCTGGGTGCAATTCAGTTTATGTTTCTCTGAAATTCAGCAAAAATGAAGAAGATGCTTCACATTAAGGTACTTTGGGCTTCTGTATTTGCAGGGAAGTAACTAAACCATAACAAATAAACCTCTGGCCTCTGAAAAAATGCAGAATATTAAATTCTCAACTAACGCGTCTATGATTTTCTGATTTGAAATCTAGCTAATATGAGTAGTTAGACAGTCCTTAAAAGAGAAATGAATTTGTTAAAAGGCAGCACCCAAGGAATAAAATCATTGAAGTCTTGGAGCTTTGACTTGATAATTTTAATTACAAACAACATTCATTGAGCATAAACTATCTGTGAAGCTGATGACCCATAAAGAAAACAGATTATGACCTCAGTATAAGCAGTGAATTCAGGTACACTTATTCTAGACTCCATGTTCCCAACCTCTGGAAGATAACCTGATAACCTAGATTCTAAGCTAAATGCAATCTTCAAACTTCACTTTGTATTATAAAGTCCCACAGAACTTGCTGAAAATCTGATGGATATAGATTGGGGTCCAGGAATTTAAATTTTAACTATAGCTCAGACCAGAAGTATAGACATGCTGAAGTACAGTACAGTGATGATTTGGCAAAGATTATGGATATAATAATGGAGTAATTTTGTACTTGTGACCCTGTGGAATTTGCTTGCTAGTAGTTGGATGAGGCAGTTTCTTCACTCTTCATCCTCCCTCTGGAAGCGCCAACCAGGCCAAGCACATCTGAAGGACTTCTCTATTCATGCAAGAAGAGTGGCCGTGTCCTCTTCCAAATATGCACTTTTCCTAATGGAACTACTTAAGACAAGCATTGACATCTCTTTAGATTATTACCCCAAAAATTGGAAGAACGTGATACTCCTCACAGGCCCACAGGGACTGCAGAGTGGAGAATGTTGAAAAGAAACTCCTTCCAAGTTTTGCTAAAAGCTCTGAGTGGCAAGTTAAATTCAAACCCATATTCTAAACTCAGTTAAATGGAAATGCTGAAAGGAAAAAGCCTTCTCTTATGGCAACAACAATTTCAACATTGTTGCAACTTAGATGTAAAAAAGAAGTGTTAAAACAACTTGTAAAACCAATTAGTGTATTGGGCATTTTTATTCCTTATTTTCACCCACCCACTCTCCATTTTCACTGATTTCTAAATTCATTTTACAGTGAATTTTTTTTTGTAAGCATTTAAGAAGAATCCTGTTTTAGTCATCATACCAAGTTCTGTAATATCTGAAAATTATGATTGGGTAAAATTGTTGGTTTTGGTAAATCTTAACCTTAACATTATTCTTCCCAATAGGTGCAGATTTGTGATTTGTTTATACTTGTATATTTATGATTTGTTTTTGGAAAGAATTGATAACTGGGTATATTAGCCTGATATGCTCTGCTGGGATGGGTGAAAATGTGTCCCACATATTAAAAATGTAGCAGTATGAATTTGGGAAGAAAAAAGGAAGTTCATCTAACTGTTAAGTACCAAATTAAAAATCAACAATAAGTTTATTCATGAATAAGGCAATTTTTTTGTTGTTGTTGCTAGGTGCCATCAAGTGGGGTCCAACTTATAGCTATCCTATCTACATACAACAAAATGAAACATTCCTCAACACTGTGCCATGCCTGGCACTAGTGTCAGTACTTCCCTGCTGTTCATAGGGTATAGAAATATGGAATATATTTCTAGAGTTTAACAGGCAAACTCAGGCTATATGAGTATATCTAGTACTACTTATTTTTTAGACAGTCTCACCATGTACCCGAGAGTGACCTTTGAATTTAAAACACTCATGCCTTCGCCTACCAATTTTATGTAGTCCTTGCTCCAACTGTTCCAGCATGACCCAGTGGCATATTTTGTGACTTTGCTCCTCCCACCACTATACTGCTAGAGAAAGTTCAATGCAGGAGGTAGAAGCATTGGAAGTATTTGGCTTCATTGACTGGAACTTAAAAGGCTGATCTTCCATGGGGAACACTTTAACCATGAGGCAGGCATAGGAGTCCAGAGGTAAACAGAGTAAATGCTTTCTCACCATCCTTCTGGTGTGGACTATTTGAGATGCAGTAGTTCCACTTAGCTTCTCTGGAGACAAAGCAAAAGTCACTTTTGTTACAAAGCTGTGCCCCCCTCAGTTTTTGCACTCCTGTGTATCTGTTCTCCTAGCTTTACAGAAATCAGAACTTTATTTGGTTGTACTTTACTGGTGATTTTAATCCCTCAGACTTCTCCTGTGGGATTATGATTGTGGATAAAAATCAGACACATTAAGCTTTTACTTCAAGTTCTATTTTCTATGTATTCTTGCCTAAGACATTGTAGATACCTGGGTAATGTTTAATATTTAATGACATAATTTTAGCCCTAACGTAAGTTTCAAAGCTTAGAGGAGTTTGTTCAGACCCCACTAGTGGAAGTATGGAAAGCTGTAGAGAAATAAGCTTCATAAAGAATCCTGAGTTAGAGAACTCAGAAACTAATCTGATAGGGAGAGTTGTATGCTCAACATAGTTTCCTTAAAGCTTCCCGAGTTTTCTCAGAGGGAGACTAGGAATTGTGGTTAACAGACACCACTGTCTGAGATTATGAAGCTTTTTGAATGTCAAGTGAAAGCAAATCATAATATAAAAAATGAAGTTGGGAAAACCAAGAAGCAAAATAGGCAAATGGTTTAGAATTTAGCTGAGAGAAGAATCTAGCACAAACTGCTTTAGTAATGTCATGCCAACTTTGTATTCTTTCAAATATAACCATTTGATCATGATGTGCTCTCCTTTTTACACATTGAATTTGTTTACCAACAATTCACTTAGAGTTATGTGACTATCATCATGAAATATGCTGGCATGTCATTTGTATTTTTTAAAAATATCTATGCCAGATACTGGAGTCTTCGTTATGATGACCATATAAAAGAATTCAAGTAGATTTTCTATATTCTGAAAATATTTGTATGCATATATCGGTACATACACATTTGTTGTTGTTAGGTGCCATCGAATCAGGTCATATTCATAGTGGCTCCCATAGGGTTTTCAGTGGCTTATTATTCCTAGATTGCTTTGGGAGTGGATTGCCACACCCTTCTGCTTTTGTGGTACTGGAGATTGAACTGAGGGCCTCAAAGAGCACCGAGCAGCCTCTACCAACTGAACTAAACTCCAGCCCCATATAATTACATATATATGTATACACACGCACACACACACACACACACACACACACGCACACACGCAGTCCAGTCCCTGGACTTGGTGTTTTCTTTTGTGGTGATTGATTATTATTTCATTCAACTTCTTAAATAGGTATAGAAATATTAATATTTTCCATTTGTTTCCACGATGAATTTGGAAAATTACATTTTAAAGAAACTTGTCCATTTTACCTGAATGTTTAATGTATTAGAATAAAGTTGTTCTCCTTATCACCTTATGCTTGTAGAATATGTAGTGATGTCCCATTATTAAATTCTTAATTTAGTAATATCTCTCCTTTTTTCTTGACCAGCTTTATTATTATTATTTAGTACTGGGGGTTGATCCCAGGGCCTCGAGCATGCTAGGCAAGTGCTGTACCACTGAACTGCATCCCTAAGCCCCTTTTTTAAAATTTTGAAATGGGTCTTTCTAAATTGTATACAGGGCTAGGATTTAGCTCAGTTGGTAGGGTGCTGCACTGCAGTCTCTGAGGTCCTGAATTGAACTTCCAGCACTGCAAATATGGGAGAAGGACTTGGCAATCCACTCCCGAGGCAATCCCGAAACAATCGGCCATTGAAAACCCTATGAGGGTCGCTATGAGTCAGATACTGACTCGATGGCACCTAAGAACAACAACAACAAATTGTATACACATATACGGCTTCTGGTCACAACTTCATAATCCTTCTCCCTCAGGCTTCAGAGTTGCTGGGATTATAGGTGTGTACCATAGTATCTGGCTTCTTTTTATTTTTTTCAGTTTCCTTTAAGAACTAAATTTAGTTTTGCTTAGTTCACAATGGTTCACTTGTTTTTTCTATTTCATTGTTTTTTCATCCTATCCTTATTACTTCTTTTTACTTGAATTTGATTTGATGATATTTTCCTAGCTTCTTAAGATGGACTCTAATTACTAATGTTCAGGCTTTCTTCTCATCACAATATACATTTCACTTTGTACTCTTACTCCAGTCTATTGTATTAACATTTTCATTTAGCTCAAAAGATTACCTTATTTCTTTCTTTGACAATTTATTCACCTAATGGGCTCTTTAAATGTTGTTTAATTTCTAAGCAGTTGGATATATTTTCCTTTCTTCTTTTTCTTTTTTGCTTTTTTCCTTCATTTCCTTTTTTTCCTTACTTTCTTTTTTCCTTCTTTTTCTTCTTTTTTTTTGTTGTTATTTACTACCAGCTTAAATCCATTCTGGTCAGAATAATAATGGTATTTTTCAAACGTTTAGTTTTATAGCCCAAGATGATCTATTTATATTTTGATAAATGTTTCATAAAACCTTGGGGCAAAAATGTATGTTCTATTGTTATTTGGTAGAATGCTCTCTTTGTCAGGTCTTTTTTTTTTTTTTTTGTGGTACTGGGGGTTGAATCCAGGGCCTCACGCTTGCAAGTGCTGGACCCTGAGCCGCACCCCCAGGCCATTTTTTTTTTTTTTTTTTTTTTTTTTTTTTTTTTTTTTTTTTTTTTTTTTTTTTTTTTTTTTTTTTTTTTTTTTTTTTTTTTGCTTTTTCAGACAGGGTCTCACTAAGTTACCGAGACTGCCTCTGGTCTCCAAGTTGTGATTCTCCTGCCTCCACCTCCCAAGCCACTGGGATTACAGGCATGTGCCACCATGCCTGGCTTAGTTAGGTTATTTTTAATAATGGTATTGTTCAAATATTTTATATGCTTCCTAATTCGTTGTCTCCTTTTATGAGTAAGTTATTAGAAGAGATATGCAATCTTTTCTCTATGTGTGCTGAAGCTATATTTCAGATATACAAAGATAATATTGCTATATTTTCTCATTACACTCAATCTTTTATCATTATGAAATGCTCATCTTAGTTCCAGTGATGTACCTTGCTTTAATCTTTTTGTCTGATTTTAGTATAGGTGTACATTCTTTTTTCTGGTTAATGATGAAGGGCAAATCCTTTGGTATTCTTTTACTTTTATCTTCCTTATATCTATAGTATGTTTATTGTAGCTGGGATTTAGCTCAGTTGGTAAGTCGCTGTGCTGCAGTCTCTGAGCTCCCGAGTTCAATTCCCAGCACCACAAAAATGGGAGAAGGGCCTGGCAATCCACTCCCAAGGCAATCCCGAAATAGCCATTGAAAACTCTATGAGGGTCACTATGAGTCAGATACCGACTCGAAGGCACCTAACAACAACAACAACAACAATGTTTATTTTAACCAGAAGATCATTAGTTTTTTTTCCATCCAGACTGAAAACCAACATCTCTGAATGTTACCTCTAGTACATTTGGATCTGGAAAGTTAATCTTTTTTCTATCTTTTCCTATTGTTCTTATTTCTTTTTTGATATTCCTTCATTTGTGAAATAATTAAATATAATTCTTAATATTTCTATTCCCTATAAGTTAATGTGTTAACTATATATTGTGTCATTATTAGGGAAGGGACATAGCTTTCTTCAAGATTGCAAAATGAACCCTTGATTTATTGAGTGTCTCTTTTCTTTAGAAAAAATTACATACACATTTCTTCAGTCTCTGGTAGAAAACATCCCTTACTATATTCAAATTCCATAGCAGCAGCCAAGTCTCCAGGGATCCAGCTTCAAGCAGCAGCAGACACTGGCTTTAAATTCATCCAGGCATATTTGACATTGACCTTGTTGTAGCCAAGAAATCTCCTGTTGTTTGAGAAATTGTGTTTCTAAGAAGGTTAGGTTGAAAATATTGTTTAGTTTGAAACTTACAAGAAGATTCCCTGGTTTTCTTTATTAAATGAAAACAAATAAAAAGGGGAAAAAAATCCCAGAATTTTTTTTTAATGTCTTCTATCTTGCTAAACTTTTCCTCCAAGTCTGGTCAACTTGTAAGCCTTTCAACTGTAATTTTCAATATCATACATTCATACGTAATTAGCTCCTGGAGCATCTCTAGGGTGAAGTTTCAAGTGCAAGTAAAACCCTGCATTCATTTTGAAGATAAATTCGCTAAAAAATAAATATCAAGCAAGTTTCTGGTCCCTGCATTCTCTCCAGTAATATAGCTGTTATCTATGCTACTAGTTATGAAGACCGGAAACCTAAGATTCATCCATGGCACTTTCTTCCTCTTGATGTTCACATCTGTTCTATCATTAGTAAGGGGACATACTGATTTCACCGTTATTTGGCTTTCAAGTCCATATACTGATCTGCATTCACATCCTCACTGCCCTGCATCACTATGTCAGTTTTCACCTGTATTAACTCAACAGCCTCCTACTGGTCGATCCATATTCCTACTCTTTTCTATGCAGTATCCATTTACATCCCTCTAATCTACCTACCAGCCTGCAGCTGTGCCACTGTGGTGTCCCACCCTGTCAGATCTTGGAAGCTAAGCAGGGTTGGGCCTGGTTAGTACTCGGATGGGAGACCACCTGGGAACACCAGGTGCTGTAGGCTTGGGAGAAGGACTTGGCCACACACTCCCAAAAGACAATTAGCCATTGAAAATCCTATGAATAGCAGAGAAGCACTGACAATAGTGTTTGGCCTGTTGTACATAGGGTCGCCATGAGTCGGACACAAACTCAATGACACCTAACAACAACAATCTACTACCAGATAGATCCCTTCCAAGGCAGATTGAATTTATATTTGAATTACAGTAATATGATCTTTGTATAATCTTGTATCAAATACAATAGATTGGAAAAATCCCTATATTTTTTACATATTATCACTAATATCACGTAGTAGAAAAACTAGGAAAAATTCCAAAGTATACTCTGATTACACTTGTTAAATGAGGTGTGATTAGCAAGGTTTACTTCTCAAAGAAATTTAAGAAAGAACCTTCTACTTGCCAGACATCCCTCTCACCTCTGTTATACTTACTCATGCAGAATTCTCACAGCCTAAAGTTTTGCTTTCCCAGCAGCTGCCGAGTACAAATCGACAGGCTGTTATCACACTAGCTGGTGCCAAGGGAATCTGTTATTCCTGCCGGATTGTATGAAAACACAGGCTTTATGAATGTCTCAAACCATTGGTTTAGGCAAGACCTCTAGACTCTAGAATCTGAAAGAAAGAGCAGGTAGCCATATAAAATATCAGAGGAAAATGAGAGATTTTTCCTCATCATAATCACTGGCCTTCCACCATTTATTTAGTTGTTGAATTAAAAACTTTACAAGTGCTCTGCCCATACTTTGCAAGTGCTTTACCACTGAGCTGCACTTCCCGTCCCCTTTTTTATTTTTTCCTTGGGACAGAGTCTTGCTAAATTATATAGGCTGACTCTGGCATCTAATTTGTCCTCATTTTGCCTCCACCTTTGGAGTCTCTGCAATTACAGGCATGTGCCACCTCACCCAGTTTGAGTTAGATACTTTCTACACAGAATTGAACATTTGCACTGGATGAAAACAGAATTGGTTGCTACTTTTCCTTTTATGTCAATGTTCTTCAGCAATCATCACTTCATAGCTGGACATCTTTATATCAAACCATTCATTTAATGGTGACTACCATTGACCCTAGTGATTCATTCCATATTTCTTTGCAATTTCATACTGCTTTATTAGGTTCAGTTCTAGTCTATTTCATGGTAGGACCATAATTTGTCAGTCTTTTATTAACTTCATTTTAGGCAGTCATTCAAGAAGCCCTCTTAGAGTTTTCTAAGGCGGGAATAGAGCATATTTTAGAGTTATTCTTACTTTGAGTATACTCTAGGCAGATGACAACATTTCAGAAACAATTGGACTTGCTGTCAAGTGGCCTCAGGCACTTATTATAATTTCTATGGTTGTCATAATCAAGAGGTTTGACTGACTTTAACTACTTACTCTTTTCATCTTTGGAAACTTTACCAAAATCAGACAAAGGAACAGTAAATATTAGCATAGCTTCCACATTATTACTAGTAAAATTGGATTAAAATTATGATAGGATCTTCTTACTTTTATTTTGAGCTTAGAATTGAAAAAAAAATCATATTTTTGCCCTGACCACCACATTATATGTAGGTGGATAAGTTGTATCTACCAGAAACCCTGTTTCTTCAGCTTACTCTGTGAAATTTTGCTGCATCTGAATAAAATCCTCTCCAAAAGAAAAGAGAGACATCACCCACACTGCCTAGATTATAATACTTGGGACCTATGCTCATGATGATGTGATGCAGGGAAAGACACTCGGTTTCACACTTCCACCATGGAGAGAACTAAATGCTGGGCAAGGTAGGTGGACAGTGAAGTGAAGAGTCTCTTCTTGGGAAGTGGAATGAGAAGGGCCCTCATTGAAAAATGGGCAGGAGAAATAGCCCCTCAACCCAGAAAAATTACCTTCATGTGCCATGTGTATGCAACTCTGGACTTTCAAGTATTTCTATGGAGGTGGTTAGAATTTGGATGCAGCAAGCATGACTTTAAATCCCAAATTGCTGCCTGTTCACTAGAACCCTGGAAAAAATATTGTGTTTGAACCCTACTTTCTTTATCCAGAAAAGGGCAATAATAGTAGTAGAGTTGATATGGATATTAAATGAAATATTATATATGAAAATACTGTAAGAAGTGCCTGATCTCTATAAAGGCACCATCCAAATGTTAACTACAATAGTAACATTAATTGTTGTTTTCATGATTGTTTTATTCTCAAGTTAATATCTTTGTTTTGAATTTTACCAGCTTAGGTATTCACAGATTGATAATTTATTAAAATCAGTATTTAACTCTAAAGTCTGAAAACATGGTCTATGAGCCATATCCATCATCACTTTCTCTCTCTCTCTCTCTCTCTCTCTCTCTCTCTCTCTCTCTCTCTCAACTTGGAAATCAATTTGTGTCAGAACAGAACCACACTTACTCATGCATGTCATGCCTATGGCGATTTTTGAGAAACTTGGCAGAGTTAAGTAGGTGGGACAGATAGACATCATATGGCTTGCAAAATCTAAAATACTTACTTTGTGTCCTTACACTGAAGAAATTTAGAATTCCTCTTAACCTCTGTGAAGATATGTGACACATCTAAAGGGCCCAATGGGTTGATAAGGAATATAGCAAACAAAATTAGGTGGAGTATCAAGACACTTTGAAAGATATAATGATGAAAATGTTAAATTGTCTCTGATTTGGGTTTATGAGGCAGTCAGACACTGGAAATTTTCCTGGTATGACTCTGAAATAATCTTGGATTTGGATTCTCCACCCACATGCAGGCAGATTTTTTTTAAAACAATTGTTTATTAATGAAATACCGTTAAGGAAACAAATTTCCTATTTCATCATTAGTGATTCTCTTTGTCTTTGGGTTTATTATTTTTCTTCTTATTTTTAAACTGTTTTCATTAAAAATGGACTCATTTAGTAATACAAACTATAAACCTACAAAAAATTGGATTTAGTTCAGGTGTGTGTTTAATATATTAAAATTTAGAGGGTTAAGTTTTGATTTGGGTTCTGGTTTAAACCCTATGTGTAGGTAGCAGGACTTTAAACCTTAACCCAAACACTGAACCTGTTCCAGTGAAAAATAAGGTTTAGGATCAGGTTTTAATAAATATTTTGCCTTCTTCAACTAGTTAAAAAATTTTTTAAAGAGTTGAAAAAAATGATTCTTCTATCTACATATAGAAGTAAAATGTAAACCCAAACCTTAATGGAAATGTTGTTGTTGTTGTTGTTAGGTGCCAACAAGTCGGTATCCGACTCATAGCCACCCTCATAGGATTTTCCATGGCTGACTGTTTCGGGATTGCCTTGGGAGTGGATTTCCAGGTCCTTCTCCCATTTTGCGGTGCTGGGAATTGAACTCAGGACCGCAGAGACTGCAGCGCAGCGCTCTACCAACTGAGCTAAATCCCAGCCCCAAAATCGTGGCAACTGGAGCAGTAAGCAACTTCATGATGTTGTTGTTGGGTGCTGTCGAGTCGGTATCTGACTCATAGCGACCCTCATAGGGTTTTCAATGGCTGACTGTTTCGGGATTGCCATGGGAGTGGATTGCCAGGCCCTTCTCCCATTTTTGTGGTGCTGGGAATTGAACTCAGGACCTCAGAGACTGCAGCACAGCGCTCTACCCACTGAGCTAAATCCCAGCCCTGATGGAAATAGAACCCTCTAAATTTTAACATGCTTGCAGCCATAGCCCTGTGGCATCCGATCCCATCAGATCTTGGAAGCTAAGCAGGGTCTGGCCTGGTTAGTACCTGGACGGGAGACTGCCTGGGAATACCAGAAGCTGTAGGCTTGGGAGAAGGACCTGGCAACCCCCTCCCAAAAATCAATCTGCCATTGAAAACCCTATGAACAGCAGAGAAGCACTAACAATAGTGTTTCCCCTGTTGTACAGAGGGTCACTATGAGTCGGTACCGACTCGACGGCACCTAACAACAACAACAACAACAACAACAAATTTTAACATATTGAGCCCACAGCTAAATCTGCCAACAAGTTTTTGTGGGTTTAAAGCCATGATTTTTCCTAAGTCCTGGTTTTTCTGTATCCTGTAGGTTTTGTTATAAGCTACTTTCCTTTTCACTTTTTAATTATAATTTTTAGCTTTTCTTGACTAGATAGTGATTTGAGTGTGCTTCATAATTTCCAAATACTTCTTATACATTTTAATTCTGTTTTCCAGTTTTATTATACTTCAAGGATGTGATGCACAGACATCTTCATTTTTGGAGTTAAGATACTTCAGCTAAGTGCATGATCAATTTTTGTTCATGTTTCATAGAAATACAATAAATATTTTTTTCTCCATATAGTGAAATGAAGATTCTCTCTCTAGATGTATCACCAGTTATGTAATCAAATATATTGATTGCAGTATTCATAGACTCTATGTCCTTTGCTTGTTTTTCATCTGTTATCTCAATTCAATTCCAAAATTGTTGTTGTTAGGTGCCTTCGAGTCGGTATCCGAAACACAGCAACCCTCATAGGGTTTTTAATGGCTGTTTCGGGATTGCCTTGGGAGTGGATTGCCAGGCCCTTCTCCCATTTTTGCGGTGCTTGGAATTGAACTTGGGACCTCAGAGACTGCAGCGCAGTGCTCTACCAACTGAGCTAAATCCCAGCCCTAATTCCAAAATAGCTGTTTTGAAATATTCCACTTGAGTTTAAAGAGAGGAGGAGGAGGAGGAGGAGGAGGAGGAGGAGGGGGAGGAGAGATCTCAATGTGACCTTATTCATGTGTGTATATGATTATCTTTAGATGCATGTGAACTTTCTTATTATTTCAACCCAATCAGTTTCTATTTTCTTAAGGCTTCGTATTTTTTAGGTTGATATGTAAATGCGTACTTCTATTGACTTGTTTTGTAAATATTTGGCTAATTTCTTAGTTCTAAGAATGTCTTCTCTTGCATGGCTGTTTCTCAGAATGGTAACCAGAAACATAGAGCAACATCTCTGATGCGACTTGCTTTGAGTCACTGCTCAGCCCTGTCATAGCTGCCTAATCTATGAATCATGGCCATAATGGATTTCCATTTTCAAGACGCAATCCCATCATAGGACACTAGGTGGGGCAAGAATCTCACTTAATGCTTAGGATAAGAGCCATAGATCTGCTTTTTTTTTCCCCCCCAACTGACATCAAACTCTTTAAGGTTCTTTTACTTTGTGCCATTTTCTTGAGTTTTATCTACAGATCATACTCCCTACTGATTTTTAATATCTTTGTAAGTTTCTTGCTGCAAAAAACCCCACACCTACCTGAGGAAAAGAAGGAAGTTGAAAGGGGTATAGTATCAGGCTTGTTTGTCCATGGTGCCTAGGTGTAACTACAGCCAGCAGGTACCCTTAACTTTAGATGGTTATGGGATTTGTTTATTAGTCTCCAAATCTTCATAGCCAGAAGGGTTAAGAAATCTGCTAGTTTAGAAAGTAAAATATGATTTTTTTCTTTGGGTAAAACTTCATTAGATTCTTTCAGAAATGTTGTTGTTAGGTGCTGTCTAGTCAGGTCTAACTCATAGGGGCCCTGGTAGGGTTTTCAGTGGCTGATTGTTCAGAGATTGCTTTGGGTGTGGATTGCCAAATCCTTCTCCCATTTTTGTGGTAATGGGGATTGAACCTGGGTCCTCAAGAGAGTGTGGAGCAGCACTCTACCTACTAAGCTAAACTCCAGTTTCTTTTAGAATTAGTCATCCAAATTTCACAACAGAAAGAAAGAAGCCAGTTGATTGGCTTGTTCATTATTTACCTAATATAATGCAAGTACTTTTTTTTTGGAAGGAATCCAGTTTGAGAATATTTTTCCCTATATGAAATCACTATTGTATTTCTCCCTAAAAAGTTAAAGTTTGTTCTTTCACAAATACATATTTATTTAAACTGCAATGCAATTCTTTTTCTTTTCTTTTTCTTTTTTTTTTTTTTTTTTTTTTTTGGTCTATTGCAAAAAATGCAGAAGACATTCTTGCTAGGGGAAAAAGTTGTGGAAGGTACTGGGAACCACAGGAAGACATAGTGTAATAAACTGTCAATCCTGTCTTGCAGAAAGAGAGATATTGATAAAAAAAATTTACTAAAATTGAAGGGAGAGGTAGAAGGTAGGAAATATTTGAATAAAATGTATGAATTTAACAAACATTTCAAAGGAAATCTGATCTGTCACATTCAATGCAAGAAAGGAAAAAATGAAAAATAAAATTTGTTTAAAAATACAAAGTGACTTGGAAGAATATTTCTATTATTCAGCTTGGATTACCATAACACAATACCACAGATGGTGGCTTAAACAACAGGAATTTGTTTTTCACTGTTTTGGAGGCTAAAATCCAAGCCTTTCAAATTGGTTCCCTGGTGAGGGCTCTCTTTCTAGCTAGCAGAGAGCAGCCCTATTGCTATGCCCTCAGATGACAGAAAGAAAGGAGAAAACTCTGTCTCTTTTGTTGTAAAGGCACTAATTTCATCACAACAGCTCCCTCCTCATGCCCTTATCTAAACTTCCCCACTCATCCCCAAGTAGGAGCACATTGAGGGTTAGGTCTTCAACAGACAAATTTAGATAGTGAATTGGGAGCCCAGGGAATTCAATCTTTAGCGATCCTGTAAATAGTTATGTAAAGTATTTTTTTGCTAATGTAATATGGTTTTTAATAATTTTAAATGGAGCTAGGTGCCATGATGCACGCCTGCAGTCCCAGTGACTTGGGAGGTTGAGGCAAGAGGATGGTAGTTTTGAGGTCAGAGGCAGCAAATTAGTTAGGCCTTGTCTCAGAATAAAATATGAAAAAGGGCTAGGGGTGCAGCTCTGTGGTAGAATGCTTGCCTAGTGTGTGCAAGATCTTTGCTTCAATCTTGTAGTACTGCATATAAATAATTAAATAAATAATAAACAAATGAGTTCTAAATGAATTCCATTCACTAATCAAAAGACAAGAACTCTAATATATTATATATTTAATTATATATCATATTTAATAGTTTGAACATACTTGGACACACAAATATATTAAAATTGAGCATATATGTATGTATATAATATTTATATATGATAAATTATACATAATATTTATTTTATATGTGCTATGTGTATAAGTAGATGTTTAGAAATATACATAATATATTTAAAATCAGTAATATTAACTAAATCAACTGAAAATAAGGTACTAAAATAAATGTAAAAACCTGAGCTAAAATACTATAAAACAGGAATCAACTTAGCAAGACTGACATCTTTATTAAGAAAAGGATTGCTATATTAACCCTTCTGGAGCTGGTGTTTAGCTCAGTTAGTAGAGTGCTGCTCCGCACTCTCTGAGGACCTGGGTTTGAGCCCTAGCACTGCAAAAAAGGGAGAAAGATGTGGTAATCCACTCCCAAAGCAATCCTAAAACAAACAGCCATTGAAAACCCTATGAGGGTTGCTATGAGTCAGACCCTACTCAATGGAACCTAACAACAACAACAACATTAACCCTTTGACTATCATCCAGACACATATCAAAAAATGAGTGTGTATGAATCTGACAGAAAAGAGAAAGTGGTAGAAAAAGGTATTTCATGTTATGCATGCCAATTATTTTGCTAATCATACTCTTGTTCATTGTAATGAAGAGTTCCTGGAAATAAAATTCTTATTGTCGTGTATTTTGATTTGAAATTGGCAGTCAAAAGATTAAGTTAATTAAAACATTTGAATAAATAAAAAAGGTTCATCACATTCATGGTTGAATGTCACAGTAAATGTGTGAAAAACTTAGGGGCTTTCTCCCAATGACTTCACAAATCCAACATAATCTCAAAAAATTATCCTGAGTAGATCATGTAACTGAACCAAATTTTTCATTCAAAAATTTATGTTGAAGACTAAACATCTACAGATTGCTGTTGTTGTTGTTGTTGTTGTTGTTGTTAGGTGCCTTTGAGTCATGTCCGACTCACAGCGTCCCTCATAGGGTTTTCAATGGCTGACTGTTTTGAGATTGCCTCAGGAGTGGATTGCCAAGTCCTTGTCCTATTTTTGTGGTGCTGGGAATTGAACTCAGGACCTCAGACACTGCAGCACAGCACTCTACCAACTGAGCTAAATCCCAGCCCCATAGATTGCTAGGTTCACTTTAAAAAGTGGCCAGACGTTAAGACATTAGACAAAGCTATCCTTAGAAAACCAATGTGATTTTTGTGCATAAAGAGACAAATAAAGGAAACAGAAGTGTTTGAAATACTAAATATATTTATTTGTAGAAATTGATATAGCACATTGAACCATAAATTAGTGATTACTCTTGTTATTGGGTGCCTTTGAGTTGAGTCCCACTCACTGCAACCCTATGTGTAACAGAATACAACAGTTCCCAAAACTGTCTCTGCTATTCATAGGGTTTTCAATGGCTGATTGTTGTGGGACTGATTCTGGAGTGGGCTGCCAGGTCCTTCTCTCATTTCTGTCAAGCTGGGAATCAAACCTAGGTCCTCAGAGACTGCAGAGCACCCATCTATCAATTGAGCAAAACCCCAGCCCCAGGATAACTATAGATAACAGTAATGTAGTATATATACCAAAAAGCTAGAAGAAAAGATTTTGAATGTTTTCTCTATAAAGAAAAAATAAATATTTGAGGAGATAGATAACATTTATTTGATTTAAATGTTATAAAATGTATGTATCAAAACATCATGTGGTACTCAATATATATGTGCAATTTTTATGGTTTTATGTATCAGTTAAAAATGCATTTAAATTTAAATAGTGTAATTAACCCATTTCTTTGAGTTCCAACAGAAAAACTCACGTTGTTGTTGTTGTTGTTAGGTGCTGTTGAGTCGGTATCTGCGACTCATAGCGACCCTCATAGGGTTTTCAATGGCTGACTGTTTCAGGATTGCCTTGGGAGTGGATTGCCAGGCCCTTCTCCCATTTTTGTGGTGCTGGGAATTGAACTAAGACCTCAGAGACTGCAGCGCAGCACTCTACCAACTGAGCTAAATCCCAGCATCCGAAAAACTCATAGAAGTTGTTTTAAAAAGGGAAGGAAAGGAAAATACATACAACCTCATGTTTACTAACTATAGTTCTGACATAGTATTTTATTTAAAAGGAACATCTTACTTGGAATCTAGGAGAGAAAAGGAAGTCACTGTTGTTTCTAAATGTGAAACATTAGAGTTAATTATTCTTGCACCAATTATTTATTGCTATTATTTACTGATCTGTGGGTATCATTATATCAATACAATGCATTTTATATACTTATCAATTCCAGTTTATCCTGCTTGTCATTCTATGTGTAGTTTCCATCAGAAGATTGGTTCAGTTCATACTAGAATGTTCTCAGTCTTCCCTCTTTGGGTATTGTTTGTCCTATACTTCTCCAGTTGTTACTCTCATGTATTTTTATTAGAGATAATTAGGTCCTCTCAGTATGTCTATCATTTGTTATCTGTCTGTGAATGGTTTTTTTGTGTGTGTGTGTGTGTGTGTGTGTGTGCTTTTAGTTCACTAACATCTTGGTAATAATTCTTTAAGACTATATGTAAATACCTGATCCTTTCTTTGCATATGGTCCTTTTTAACCTAAACAGACTCTTAATTTTTAAATTTCATAGATTAAGTTATCAATATCTAGCTTTTGAAGTAGCTTTTCATATATTCTGTGCTGTGTCTCACAGTTTCCTTTTCTGTATCCTTTTGGGAATCTACAGCATAATTAATTAAGGTCATCTTTGAACTGTATCTGCAGTGACAATCTCTTGAATTTTGATTTGTTGCCTACTTATTCTTATTGTTAATTTCCTCATTTGTTTTGGAATTTAAGTTTGCAGAACCATCTATAACAGCACTTCCCTCCCTTTCCGTTCTCTACCCTTTCCTTTCCTTTCCCTCCCTTCCCTTTTCTCTCTTCCTCCTCCTCCTCCCAGTCCTTCCTCGTCGTTGTCGTCGTCGTCGTTGTCTTCCTCCTCCTCCTCCTCCTCCTCCTCCTCCCCTTCTCCTCCTC
>VMDO01009255.1:0-17916 GCA_007922755.1 Pedetes capensis | reverse complement strand
TTCCCTTGTCGACATTTCTGATTATCTTCATTTGTCTCTCATAGACCCTTGTATGTAAACAGATTTAATATTGTCGTCTTAGCCCTTTAAACTTCTGGGAATATTGAGGATATTTCAGATCAAGGCATGGCCCAGTACCAGGCTTAGTGGGAAGATTTTTCTATGTTTTCCTCACACTCTGGGGTATGCCTCTCTATGTAAGTTATTTCTTTGGGGAGAGTTACAGCTTTTCTTTGTCCTCCCTGTGTGGGTGAGTCTGGATTCAATGTTTATCTCTATGAGACATGTATATCTCTGTTACTCCCAAGCTACTATGCTTGCTGCTGGAGGCAAAGTTTAACATTTTGACCTTATATTTTTGCTTTCACATCTGATTCCATTTCTGTTTCCATAGATGTTTATCCTTGTTTTGAGGATTGCTATGCATTACAGTTTTTTTGTTTCAGATTATACCTATAATCCATAGTTGTTTGAGGCATACAGCCTGTCCCAAAGGATGAACTAGTTTCTTTTTCTTTTAAATTGAAAACAAAACAAAAATGAATAACTTATAATGCTTAAGAGAAATTCTTTTAGGGTCATTTGAAGTAAATTATTTTTTCAAACAAGTGTTAACATATACAACTACATTGTAGTCTCCAAGTGGTGTTGCAAAATTTTTCTAAACTCTTCCAAATTGTTTTTAATCTGCTACTCACTACTTAAGGGGCTCAGTTTTAGATCAATTGGTAGAGTTCTTGCTTTATGTACTTTAAGGCCTTGGGTTCGATCCCAAGCAATGCAAACAAAAGAAAAAAAAAAAAAAACAAAAGAAGAGGAGAAGGATCTGGCAGCCTACTTCTGAAGCAATCCTGAAATAATCAGCCATTGAAAACCCTGTGAATTGCAGAGAAGCACTGACAGTGCCAGGCATGGCACAGTGTCAGGGAGTGTTGTATTGTATATTGGGTTGTTATGAGTCACACTCCACTCTATGGCACCTAACAACAACACTTGCCACTTAAAGTTTAAAATGACACAATTATAGCTTTTAGAAGAACTCAGCCACTTTTTTTCCTTTTGGTAACATAATTGCAAAGCATAATTGCAAATAGTGTTACTTAACAGACTTAGTGGCTTAGTCAAACTTATTTTAGTGGATCTATTTTGTAAAAATAAAACTTGAGAATTGAATGTGTTTTTCTCTGAGTCATTAATTCATGTTATTGCCTTTCTCTTCATCGAAAAGTGCAATTTCGCACCAACCACTGGCAACAGATAAAATTTTGGAATTGCTTTAAAAAGAACATAGTACTTATAATTTTACATGAATAGTTTTATCACAGAGAGATAAGTCCAGTTTAATAACAATGAGGTACATTTGCTAAAATGTGTAATGGTTCCTTGTAATGTGGGCTTTGAAAAATAGCTATAAAAATACTCATTTGTATGAATCACCATTTTCAGATATTTATCACCAAAGTATTTATACATTAATTTGTTTTGACATGTTCAGAAAATACCAAATACATGGTTTTTCAACATTGTTAATTTAATCTTTGTAAAAAGTAATAGCCTGAAGCCATAGCACCATGGCGTACAATCCCATCAGATTTTGTAAGCTAAGCGGGATCAGGCCTGGTTAGTACTTGGATGGGAGACCTCCTGGGAACACCAGGTGCTGTAGGCTTGGATGAAGGACCTAGTAACCCACCCCTAAAAATCATTCTGTCATTGAAAACCCTATGAATAGCAGAGAAGCTCCTGACAGTAGTATTTTGCCTGTTTTACATGGGGTCGCTATGAGTTGGACACTGACTCTATGGCACCTAACAACAACAACAACAAGTAACAATGTTGAAATTAAAGATATTGCTACAAAGCATAACCAAAATAAATTAGTAAAGTAAATTTCATTTGAATGATGTTGGTCTTCCTTTAGGCTTTAGCAATTAGCTATTTCTAACTTCATATATATTTTAATTACTAGTTTTTTCACTCTATTAATTTAGCAAGTTTGTAATTACAAATATTCTAAGCCATTTTTGTAGTTTTCTGTCTAATTTTTAACCTACCATTATACTGAAACAAACCTCACCAATTTTACACAAATTAAATACGAAAATAGCATGGCTTCTGAAGTCAGAAAGACCTGAATTTGTATTCTAGCTACACTACTTAATGCCTCTGTGACCTTAAAAAACTTATTTAAGTCTCAGTTTCATCATTTGTAAAATGCTGGAAATAGCATATAACTTCCAGGTATGTTGGAGGATAAATGAGATAATGTAAAACTGTCGGCCCAATATTTATCACACATCAGGGGCTCTCCCAGTAAGGACCCTATTAGATATGAGAGTTCCACATGATCTATTTTTATTTTTAGAAACAGGATCTTGCTATGTATTCCATGCTGGCCTTGAAATCACAGTGATCTTGTCTTAGCTTTTGGAGTGCTGGGGTTATAAGTTTGTGCCAGGATGCTTAGCTTGTAAAATATACACTTACTATGGCATCTGTATAGTCCTAGTTGTAGAAAATGCAAAAATGAGCTTCAATTCTACCTAAGTGAGGAAAAGTATTTTTCTAAATTTCAAGTAAAAGGGCAGATGAAATTGAGTCCTGAGAAGAGGAAACTAAGAACCATAAAATAATGTGACACCCTGAGAGCTATTATCTGTTTCTTGCTTTCTGCCTCCCTTGGATCATATTTCTCTCACCTCTGCTTCTTCTTGAGGCTCAGCTTCTTTCCCTTTTCTCGCTGTCTGAGATGCTTATCCAGGTTGCTCATGGCAGCCAAGTGGTAGCAGACACACAAGACTATTTTGGTGTCAGAGACTGCATCTTCTAACCTCTTGGGGAATAACTCCATATACCTTGGTGACAAATTCCATTTGGCCTAGTTTTCATGGAATGTGCTCCCAATTCAATTGGTTATGGCAGGTGGCAAGGTCATCAAGCAAGCTGCTTACTTAGAAGAAGATGAGAGGATCTGTGGATCAAGGATGTTGTCTGTGAAGACTGGGATGATTTATTGCCACTAGTAAATATTCTTAAGAAGGGAAAACATATAATTCAGAGAAAAGGAATTTAAAGAAACTCTAGTCTAGGCTGAATGAAATAAAATCAACCATATCATATTTGACTTTACCTAAATTTTCCCACATCAAACTTATAATACACTGTCGAAAGTGGGCATATTTATGAGAGTTGAAGAAACTGGCAAGACTTCCCTGTCAAAAGATTTTGGTACCTTGAAAAAGTGTAACAATTGTACAAAATTTTCTCTTTTGATACCTTTATAAACGACGTTCATTTGTTAGCACGTTTGCTTCAGTCACTCTGCTTACTTGGACAAGAACACATAATATTTGGCTTCCCACTACTCCAGTGATACAAATTGTTCCTCAAACCTCAGGCAAATAGATTCTGTTGGTCTGAGTGATAAAATGGTAAGAATCTGTATGTATGTATTTTAATGTATGTTTATACGATGATATTTGAGAAAAGACATTTTTGTTAGTTCAATATTGCATCAGAATACATTACCATAAAATATTTCAAACAGTATACCATACTAAAGGTAGGTAAAGGATTTTACTCTGTACTATATATAATGTCAGTGACATTATTTGGAATTTGTTATTGTTGGTAGGTGCTTTTAAGTCGTGTCTAACTCAGAGACCCTCATAGGGTTTTCAATGGTTGATTGTTTTGGGAGTGGACTGCCACATCATTCTCCCATTTTTGCAGTGCTGGGGATTGAAACCGAGTCCTCAGGAACTATGGAGCAGTGCTCTACCAACTGAGCTAAAACCCAGCCCATTTGGAATTTAGATGTAAGAATAATGAATATGACATCCAAAGACAAAGAGTAAGACAGAACTAGAAAAATAGTTTGTGTTCTTAACAATAACTAATTCTGTAGTGGGAACAAGAAAATTTAAAATATGACAGCCAATTTAAAGAGGAGAGCTTATTTAAATTAAAAAAAAAAACAGTTGAAAACCCCATGAATAGCAGAGAAGCACTAACATAGAGCCAGGTGTGGCACAGTGTCCAGGAGTGTTTTCTTCTGTGGTACCTAGGGTCATTATGAGTCGGACCCAGTTTGACAGCACCTAACAACAATTCTGATATAGAAAATTAATAACACATGGTTTATGTGACTGAAAGCTCCTTTTATTTATCTTTTTCTTCATTTATTTTTTGTTTTGTTTTGCTTTGTTTTGTTTCTTTCTTTTCAGATATAGTTTTGCTGTGTAGCTCAGACTGACCTCAAGCTCACAATCCCCCTGCCTCAGCCTCTCAAGTGTTGGGATTTCAGATGTGCATCATCACACTGGTTACATATGGTTTTTGATCTATTTATTTTAGACAGGTTTAGGTCAACCACTACTGCATTCACTTTATGTATAAAATTTTATGCTAGATTATAAAGATAAAGAATTAAAGTTACAATACTACAATTCAGGGATTTACAAAATAATGTATAAAGAAGATGGGAATATACAGAATTACTAATTGTAAACCTAAAGTTCAAAGTTGTCCCTTATTTGCCTACTTAAAGTTGACACCTTTAGTTTTCCCTCTATTTTGTCTTGATGACCCAAGCTCTCCTTAAATATTTCCGTTAGATTCATAACTCTCTACATCATCATGTCTGCCAAAATTAAACAAAAATGTAGAGATGAATCTGCAATAAAACCCTTTATTGGGGAATAGGTAATAGGACTGCAATACAGGACACACATGTATAGGTCAGGGTGGCCTCTGAGTATGCTCAGAGAACAAAGGAAAGATTGGGGGTTTTATTAATACAGAGAAGTATATGTAAGTTATTATGAAAGAAAGTTTGTTGGCGTTTTGGCCCTTGGGGGAACTGGTAAGCTCTGATTGTCAAGAAATGGCTGTCACTCTGTAAAGCTAGTCTCAAGATCATAGTTGGCAGCTCCCTCGGGGAAAGTTGATTAAAAATAGCTGTAAAGATACAGCAGCCTCTTCCATTGGGTTGGATCTTTGAGGTAGTTCCTGGGACAGGAATCCAGGACATGGGTGTTTTACGCTTTTCCCCATAGTACCTAGACTCCATTTTATTGAAGTGTGACAGGAATGACTCTGTTTTATATAGTGAGTTTTCACATGTCCAGTTGTGACACATAATTTTTCATGCTTTGATTACTTGGGTCAGAGCCTGTCCTTCATTCCTTGCAACATGCTATAAAAGCTCTTGAGTTATATTAGGGATGTAGAATGGACCTACTGTATTGCTCAAAATCTGATTTATATTTGCTTACTTATATTAAAGTTTTGCGACGTTTTTATTGACTTTTATTGCGATAGTATGTGAAGACTCCGTCAAAGCCTCTCCCCTTCTTTCACTGCTAGGGTGAAACATATTGACTAAGTTTTAATCAAAAACTATTGGCATGATACATGTTCTGAAAATACTTGCAATAGCAGTGTAAGTGAACACTTTGGTAGTGGATACAAACAATAGCGTGGGTCCTTAGCACCATGATCTCTTCTCATTGCAATATTATTTTGTGTACTTGGATATTTGATTTTAATAAGCTCCTAAAATACAAGTATTACATAGGAGAATAATTTCTTGAGAATTATTTGACACAACCTCAATTATGACTAAGTTTTTGTTATTGTTCTTAGGTGTCATCAAGTCAGAAATGACTCAGAGTCCCTAAGTACATCAGGATGAAACATTACCCAACTCTGTGCCATGCACATGATCTTTTTTATGTGCAGGCCCATTGTTGCACACACTATGTTTCTTCTCATTTTGAGTTGTGCTACATCAGCAAAAGGAGGTCAATTATGAATATATACTTGTATTAGGGCTGGGATTTAGCTCAGTTGGTAGAGCACTGCACTGCAATCTCTGAGGTCCCTAGTTCAATTCCCAGCACCGCAAAAATGGGAGAAGGGCCTGACAATCCACTCCCAAGGCAATCCCGAAACAGTCTGTTATTGAAAACCCTATGAGGGTCACTATGAGTCGGATACTGACTTGATGGCACCTAACAACAACAACAATTGAGAACACACAAGGAATATAGGACAAAGACATGGGTACATGGGAACCAGAGTTAGAAAAAAAGAAGTGGAGGGATTTTTATGTGACCACATACAATAAACACTAGGTTGGCAATTATAAGAACTCTGTACTAGTTTTAGATTTGCCTCTGATTATTATTGGCAAATCATGGGATATCAAGTACAAAACTGGCAAGTGTATACATCAGAGGCATTTATTAATACCCTCAGTTCTTGCATTTCTTATTCTTTTCATTCTTAGAGATACCATCTCCAAAATTTTCAGTCATTCAGTGCTTTCAAATTCTAAGCTACCTCCATTCTTTCCAAGGACTTGCAGGTGGTTTATATAATGGTATAAAATAAGACATGGAGGTTGAATTTCTTATATCTACAGGAACATTTACAGTTAAGCAGAATCAGTGCTTTCACCCAAATGACTAATGTGTTAAAAGTAGAATACTAAAAATTAACCAGTGAATAGAGTTGTTTTCTTTTGTTTTCATTTCTTTTTTTAAATGGCAGAATATTCCAATGCAACTGGGACTGGCATGGCAGGCAACTAACTACCACAGGCCATAACAGTACTACTCTTAAATTAATTATTTGTCTTGTTACATTTCAGAGAAATTTATATCCAATTTATAATTTAAATAGAATTTTCTTAAGCTTTATAATTTTCTCATGATGTTTACAAAGGAAAGTTTAAAATAGGGCAAGACAAAATGCACAAATTCAGTTGAGTTGAATGTCATTTCACCTGTCCTATCTGAAACCTGAGATATATTAGACAAATCCATTTTTTTTACTTAGGTGAATTTATTATGTTATAGGAGAGGGAAGAAATATTAAATCCATGGAGGTGTAATATATTGCTGAGCTTAGAGTGACACACTCCTTCTAGTACTAAGGCTACATCATGTTTATGATTTTCACAAGTAGTATAGGCATCTAGGCCTGAGGAACAGTTCTTCCTTAAATAGTATAATCACTATTCTGAAGGAAGAAAGTGACACAGAAAAATAGCAATGGCTGATGACCATTTTCAAAACCTTCAGTGTAGATTTATAGGTCTTTGTTTCTATGGCTCAAAAGAATTTATTTTACTGGTGTGGTCTGTCTATTAATATTTTCTCTCTATTTCTTGTGTATTTTATGTACACAACACCACAAGATAACATTTTGCAAATCAGGGTTATAAAAAGCATAGAGAATTTAATTTAGTTTACCTTTGATATTTATTACCTTGCAAAAAGAGGCATCGGAGAGAAATTTAAGAACTTCATTATACTGCAAATTGAATGAGACCAAGAGGCATGATGTTAGAATATAAAATAACTGATTAATAAATATTCTTATTGTAAAAAATATTTTGATGGTATCTATGTTCATATCTTTTAGAACAGATCATTTCTACTTGAGAACTATGTCTTAAAATTAAAAATACAGTAAAAATATTGCTCTATCTTTTCATAAATATGAATGAATTTTTTTCCTATGATTTAAAAGAACTCATTACTTAAAAGCGATGAGATATTGTCATCCCTGAATCATATCACTAAGACTCAGAATGATCTTGCCATCTACTCATATTTTCACAATGAATATTATCTCATTTGCAAATAAGTTTTAAGTTATTTTTCAATTAGACTTAAGTCAAAGCTCTTTGGCCACACTTTAAATGGTGCTGCATTGGTATTTTAAAACATTCCCTGAAATTTATTCTATCTGAAAAATATGAAGGTGTTCTGATAAAGTGTGCATCATTGAAAATATCAAAGACCATCCAAAAATTCTTTCTAGCAATTGACTGCTACACCACTAAAAGGGTATTGAATAAATGGTTGCATAATGTCAGTGTGAAAGGCATTAATTTTATACAACATCAGGCCTGATTTCTTTTGTAAACGATCTCAGCAGTTGCTAGTTTCTCAGAGTTTAAATGTTAACTATTCAATAACTAGTCCTTTTTGTACTTTCAAAATGACCAAGTTTTGTAAATATGAGATGGGACTAAAATACAACTATCTTGCAGCGGGCTATAGTTTGCAGCCAAGATGGAGTGGAGTAACAGAATGTACACATCTCCATGAAAGTAACAAGGACAACAATAGCAGGATGCAGAAGAGAGAGGGGAAATCTAGGAAGATCCTAGTGAGTTTCCTTAGTTGAAGAGAGGGTGCTGAGAGCCTAGGGAGGCCATGGTATTGATAGGTTTCAAGACAGAGTTCCAGGCAAGAGCTGTACCAAAAGAGATTTTCAGAGGGTCCCATGGAAGTGTTCAGCTGAATAGAAGCTACTCAGGGCCAGGAAAAGAACCACCTACGTATAGTAGAGGGAAAATCAAGAGATATTTCACAAGACCTGGAAAAGTTTTTTTTTTTTTTCTGACAATGCAGAGAACATCATATATCATGAGACATTGACAACTGCCTTGGTAGGGGAGTTCTGCCTAAGTAGTAGAGGAAACTGACTGTGTATTAAGGTTGCTTTGGTATCAGAAAATAAAATTTAGAGGCAAGCTTTGAAAGGGTCAAAGAGTTCCCAAGAAAACTACTCAAGAATATGTAGGATCATATTAATACAGAGATAATACAAAAAGTAAAACTTATAGTGTCTGGTTTCTCACCAAAAATTACCACCCATACCAAAGGCAGAAACATATGATGAAGATTGAAAACAAGAAAGCAAGAAAACAAACAAAAAATAACAACAAAACTCAAGAGAAACATCTCCAAAACTAACATATGATAAAGCTTATAGACAGGATATTAAAAAGAGTATTATGACTGTATTCCACATGCTTAATAAGCTGGACAAAAATTGGCAAGTTTAATAAAGATAGCTATTTACTTTTAACAACCCCTAAACCCCTAACAACCCCTGAACACAGGACCTCACATATGCTAAGCTGGTGGTCTAGCATTGAGCTCTGCCCCCAGCTTGAAATATAAAAATATTTTAAGTGAAAAATACATTGGAACAGATAGATAGAATACCAGACACAGCAGAAAAAATATTAATGAATTTGAAGACATAGTACTATGTTGGTGCTAGGTGTCATTGAGTAGGGTCTGACTCATAGCAACCCTATGTATAACAAAATGAAACACTCCCCAATTCTGTGTCAGGCCCATGATCTTTTATATGTTTAAGCTTATTGTTCCAGCCACTGTGTCAATTCATCTAATAGAGGATCTTTGTTTTTTCATTCACCCGCCACTCTCCTAAACATGATGTTATTCTCCAGGGATTGGTCCTTCCTGACAACATGTCCAAAGTACACCAGATGCAATCTAGACGTCCTAGCTTCCAAGGAGCAATCTGGTTGCACTTCTTCTAGGACAGATCTGTTGGTTCTTTTGGCAGTCCATGGAATACTCAATATTCATCTCCAGCACCATAATTCAAAAGCATAAATTCTTCTCCTGTTTCCCTTATTCAATATCCAGCTTTCACAAATATATGATGCAACTGAAAATATCATGGCATGAGACAGGAACACCTTCATCTTCAAAAGGACAGCTTTACTTCTAAGCACTTAAAGAGGTCTTTTGCCACAGCTTTTTCCAGTGCAGTGTGTCTTTTGATTTCTTGGCTGCTGCTTCCGTGGGTGTTGGTTGTAGAACCCAAGCAAAGCAAAATCTTGGGCAACCTCAATCTTTTCTCCAAACATAGTAGTATGTTGTTATTTTTGTTAGGTGCCATGGAATTGGTATCTGATTCATAGCGACCCTACGTATAACAGTTGAAACAATATTGTCAGTGCTTCTCTGCAATTCATAGGGTTTTCAGTGGCAGAATGATTTTTGGGAGTGGGTTGCTGGGTCCTTCTCCCAAGCCTACAGTATCTGTTGTTCCCAGGTAGTCTCCCATCCAAGTACTAACCAGGCCTTACCCTAGTTAGCTTCCAAGATCTGACAGGATTGGACACCACAGTGTTACAGATGCAGGCAAACATAGTAGTATAAGCTACCCAAAATTAAAGTTGGAGAAATAAAATGACTTCAACAAATAAATAAACAAGCTAAGTGCTGTGAGATAAGTTTAAGCAGCATTATGCAGGTGCGATTGTACATCAAAAGAGAGAAAAACAGTCCGAAAAAAATAGCTAAAGAAATAATGATTAAAATGTTCCCAAATTCTGATGAGACTTTTAAATCAACTTTTAAATCCAAGAAGCTTAGTGAAACAAAAGTTTATGAAAGGTTAAGAAGAATATCCTAGGATACATTATAATGAAATTGTTTAAAAATTAATGATGCACATTCCCTATGTTGTTGTCAGGTGCCATCAAGTTGGTATCTGAATCATTGTGACCCTCTGTACAACAGGGGAAACACTATTGTCAGTGCTTCTCTGCTGTGCATAGGGTTTTCAATGGCAGATTGATTTTTGGGAGGGGGTTGCCAGGTCCTTCTCCCAAGCCTACAGCTTCTGGTGTTCCCAGGTGGTCTCCCATCCAGGTACTAACCAGGCCCGACCCTGCTTAGCTTCAGAGATCTGACAGGAGGACAGTAATAAGAATATCAGCTGGCTTCTCACTGGATGTCGGTAAAGCCAGAGACAATTACCAACATTGCTAAAGAGACAGAGGGAATACAACTGTCAACTTAGAATGATATATCCAGTGGAATTGTCTTTCACAAATAAAGGGTAAACACTTTTTCATACATACCAAGTCTGTAGACATGTTTCAATGGCAAATAAAACACAGAAACATTAAAGCAAAGCAATTTTTCCTTTTAATGGTTAGAGATTTTGTGAAATAAACCTATTTGTGACTAGCCCAACATCAATATGATCCTTGTCAGTTAAGAGAATGAGTATTACAATTTTACTATTACTAGTATGTCCAATATTGACTCTGGACTGTTAGGAAATCATCTATTGATGTGGTTTAATACCATGTTGGCCAAGGGAAGAAGTGTTTTAAAGTCACAATTGTCACACTAGTCACTTAATTCAGTTCAAAAAACTTTTAAGGAACTGTTGGATAATGAATAGTTCAAGAGTAAGAGGTCAGTGTGGGTTTCTACATTTTGAGGCATGTTGAGTGTTGACTCATTTCCCATTAAGTCTGAGGTCCTCACTATAGAAAAACTTCCTTTCTCTTCCTACTTCATGAAATCTGAGCTGAAAATTACTTTCTCACCCTGGTGAATGTTGACATCTTAAAAAGAAAAAAAAGGAGAAAGTGGATTGAAGATCATGAATTTAGTCTTTGGCAGTGTGAATGAATTTAATTAATTATCTTTTAGTTCTTTTTTTCAGTATTGGTGGGGTTAAACCCAGGGCCTTATATATACTAGGGTAGGGCTTTTACCATTGCACTGTACCCCAATACCCTTGCCTTTTTTTAAAAATTTGAGATAGGGTCCTCTTAAATTGCATAGGGTGCCTCTGGCTTGAACTTGTGATTCACATGCCTCAGCCTCTGAATCACTGGCATTATAGGTATGCATGACTATTCACTTTAAAATTCCTTAGAAGGAAAATTAATCTCTGAATTTATTAAGAATATTTCTTTTAAATGTGTATTTTCTTTTTAAAAATTTTTTGAATTGATTAATAAACCAGTGTAACAGTAAGCCAAAATATGATTGCTGAATCTCTATTACTATTGGTTCATCTTAAAGAAAAGTGTTTAACGATAAGTTTAATATGAGCCAAGATAATATGTCTTATAAAGTAATGTAAAGTTTTTTCCATGAGTTTCACTGTAGTACTACCAGGTGGTGGGAGATTTCAGCTCTGCTTAGGATGCAAAACAACAATAATCCTGTAGTAACCCAAAGGGAAACTCAAAAGAATTATAAAATCATACTTATACATGGAATTATTAAAGAGCTGTAGATGCAAGAAAGTCATGATGAGCTGATTCCCAGAGATAAGAAGGTTTATACTTGAGCAGCAAGCCTCAAAGGAGTAGTGGAAGCAACTTCTGGGTCTTTTCTCGGCAGGCAGAAGAGGAAGCTTGCCAATAATTGGAAGAAAATAACTTGCTGAGGAGAGACCAGTTAAGCTGCTGGTCAAAGTGGTAGCAAGCAGAAGGGATTGTAGTCCTGATGTTACTCAAAAGACAGAAGAGATGGCTTGGTCTAATATTTGTCTCTGCTGCTTCACCTCCATCATCAGTTTTGCTGAGAATGGTGAGAGGAAGGTAGAGCTGAAAAGAAAGAAAATAAAACAAACAATCAAGATATTAATCAAGCCATCTATAATTGGAGTCCCTAAGGATAGAAACAAACAGAGCCAAAACTGTTTTAATAAAAAATAACTGAATATTTTCCAAATTTTATGAGAGACATTAATCCATGCAACTAAGAGGTTTAGTAAATGCCCAAAATAATAAGATAAGAAAAGCACACATAGCCATATCATAATCATACTTCTTAAAATTCACGATAAATCCTAAAAACAACCACAGAAAAAATGTCACATCATATACAGGTAAACAAAGTTTAGTATATTTGACTTCTCATTAGGAACAAGTCATACTAGAAGTCATGACATATTTGGGATAGTTAAAAAAACAAAAACCAGAGAAACCACCACCACCACCACCAAGAACAAAGCAGCTATAAACCTAGAATTCTACATCTATCAAAACAATGTAACTTAGTGTTAGAATGCTTGCCTAGCTTGCATAAAGCCTCCAGTTTGATCCCATATGGGCATGTGCACACATACATTTCAAGAGAGTTGGTAAATGGAAGATGTTTTAAAATCAGTGAATGCCAAGAGAACTGGTTCTCCACAGCTAAATGACAGTGTTTCAGAAATAGTGGGAACTATCTTGCCTTGGGGAAAAGATCAGATCAAATGGAAAGAAAGGCCTCTAGTAGCCTATTATAGTCCTTGCCTTTTTACTGGGATACTTTAGATTCCCTGATTTTCCCCTTCATTTCCAGTCCACAAAGCATTTGTATCCTTTTTTTAAAAAGTTATCTTTATTTATCATATTTCAGTGTATACATAAGTGCTTCAGGAATTAAGGTACTTTTCTAATATTAAGCAAAATCTCCCTTATAGCAAATCAAAAGAGGTCTTATGTCTCATTAAAACTTAAATTTCAGTAAAATTTTCAAGCTCCATTAACCTCAGTTAAACCTCATTAAATGAGGGTTAGCGTCTTTAGTCCTCTTAAACCACACTGAGAATAACTATACTTTAAATAATCCTTGTTATGCTTTTATGCTCAAAAGAGTAGATAAGATTGGTTAAACATCAAAATCTAAATAACTTGGAATGATTTAATATTTTTATCACTGATAGGACACCTACATTGTTAAATCAAAATGGAGTCTATTAAATAGTTTTAAATGTTATTAAAATTTGTTAAGTTTCATTAATTCAATTAATCATCATAAAGACAGTAAACAGAGTTGTACCATTTTTTAATTTTTAAGAAAAACCCTTGTTTAGTTGTATAAAATTCATTGAGCTCATAAATAACTAACATTATTATCTCCCTTTAAAATTATTAACCTAAGGTATCCCTTTTTAGGGATAAAGACATTGAATCAGTGAAAATTTCCCATACCAATCTGTGTCCAATGTCTTGGAGAATGGTTTAAAATCTGGTGTCAGGGTGTGGCTTCCTGGTAGAATGCTTGCCTAAATACCTTAAGCCCTGGATGTGATATCTATTAATGCAAAAAAAAAAAAAAAAAAAAAAAAAAAAAAAAAAAAAAAAAAAAAAAAAAAAAAAAAAAAAAAAAAAAAAAAAAAAAAAAAAAAAAAAAAAAAAAAAAAAAAAAAAAAAAAAAAAAAAAAAAAAAAAAAAGAAAAGAAAAAAGAAAAGAAAGAAAAACAAAACCATGCACACACACACACACACACACACACACACACACACACACACACACAATTAGCCAGATGCTGTGTTACATGCTTATGATTCCAGCTACTTCAGAACCTGAGACAGGAGGATAATGAGTATAAGGTCAGCATGAGCAAAATAGTGAGACCTCAAGTTTTCAAACAAACAAACAAAAACAAAACAAAGCAGATCCTACCACCACAATGCTGAGATTCAGATTGCATCTACTAAACAATGAATGGCTTAATATATCAGATAAGGTAATTCTGTATTTGTAATCATTTGTTACTAAAAAGAAGAGAATGCCTTGCAAAGGTCATTCCACAAAGCCCTCAGTTATTTTTCTGATTTGGTGGTGCTATGAAGCTATTTCTTCTGCATGCTAGTATCATACAGAATAATATTTAGTTGTATCTGTACATTTTTTGAGAAAATTAAATTTTTGAGTGTTTTGTTTTAATTAAATATATCAATCAGAACAAGGTATTATAAAAAGAAAATTTAATGCTTGAAAAATTTTTAAAAAGTCACATTTACTTGCTCTCTTAAATTTTTTTTCAGTTAAGCAAGGAATGCCATTTAGCGATTAGGTAATACCAAGATCAGGAAAGACAATAACCTTGCATTGGTGGCTTACCACCCATAACCAGCCTGTACCAAGTTTTAGGAGAAATCCAAGAGCTACATAAAAAAGGGCATATCCTTAGTCCAAATCCTTGCACTCTGATTCCTTTATCACTGGCCAGATGCTCCATGCATCTCTGCCACTCCCACTTTCATTATTATTGGGCATGACAGTTAATAAGGCCTGAATAACAGATCAGCATATCCTGTGCTTGTCATGAAATCCTTTAACCACCAAGATTCCATACTTAATTATCAGGTAAATGAGTCAGAACAGTATGATGAAACATGGTATGTTTTCTCCAATTATCATAAGAATACAAACAGTCCACTTCTTTCCTCATAGGATATAGTATAAATTGCCTCTCACATGAGAAAAGATCTCTCAATTCACCCCTGCTTTTTCAGAAACTGCACAGATGTGGCAGTCCCCTTAACATTCACAAGATTCAGCTCACCTTTTCTGGCGTGTTTATGCCTTACTATTGCAGTTGGAGTAGGTCCACTTAGCATAATAGTACCAATAAAATGAACCAGCCTGATAGTCTGAGGAATAACAGAAAAATTATGGACTACACAATGACCAGGAACAGAAGAAATGACTAAGATGAGACAGTCAAGGCATTCTGCCATTTCTGAGTGTCATTATCTTTATTGGTAGGAATTCTAAAGAAAGCAACACAGGTATGTAAAAATATATTAATTTTTTTCCACTAAAAACTCTTTCTCAAAAGCTGGGCACCGTGGTGTACAACTGTAATTCCAGCAACTCTGGGGTGGAGGGGTACAGACAGGAGTATTGCAAGTTCAAGACCAGAGGCAGCCTGTGTAACATAGAACCTGACTCAAAATAAGAACTGGAAAATGGGTTGGGGATACAGTTTAGTGGTAGAGTGCTTGCAAAGTATGCATGAAGTCCTGAGTTTAACCCCCAGTATGGCCAAAAAAGAAAACAATTACAACAAAAACAAAACAAAACAACTCTATTTGTCTTTCTTATTTATGATTGGTAAAAATTACCTGATAAGTTTGAAACAGTAGAAAATCATTTATTTTTTTTCAAAGCCTATTTGGCTTTTCCAACAGCCTAAAAGCAAATTAATGGAGGATTCAGTAAAAATCATCACTCCTGAAATCTCCAAGTATTTGATAATGGCTTTGGTCTTTCCAAATCCCCTAGGACAGATGATTACTTTAAGTAGTGGTGCAGGTATGGAAATAATAGCTTGTACTTGACACACCCACTAATAAAGACCCTAAAGGCCCAAGAGAAAACCTAAAGTATCTTTCAGTTACTAAGAATATATTCTAAGATCAAGAAAAGTACCACAGGATGTGGTCATGTGTTATAGTTTGGATATAAAATGTTCCCAAAGGCTCATGATTGAAGGCCTAGTGC
The DNA here is from genome assembly GCA_007922755.1 of Pedetes capensis. Taxonomy (NCBI): domain Eukaryota; kingdom Metazoa; phylum Chordata; class Mammalia; order Rodentia; family Pedetidae; genus Pedetes; species Pedetes capensis. Next base: position 2,038 of record VMDO01009255.1, on the reverse strand, counting down.
TGCCATTGAGAGATGATGGGATCATAATGGTGCTAACCTCATCAATGGATTAATCAATGGATCAGTTCATAGCTGTATGGGCTTTTAGGAGGTGAGGCCGAGTTAGAGAAAGTAGGTGACTCGGGTTATGCTTTTGAAGAATGTAGCTTGAACCCAGAGGAGAATTTCTTTTTGTCTCTCTGCTTCTTGCACACCATAAGGTGAACAGCTTTGCTTCAAAACACTTTTCTCAGAAACAATGGAGCAAGTGGAGCATAAGCTGAAACCTCTGAAACCATAAGACAAAACAAACCTTTCTTCCTTTGAGTCATTTCTCTCCAGTATTTAGTCCCAGCAACAAAAATCTAACACATTATATTTCTAATGGATGCCCTGCAAGATTACTCAGACCACATATTCATCTTTTAATTGACCTCCAGTGCCACTCATTCCAACTAGTTAATCACAGTGGCGTTTTGGGTCTGTCAGAATTAGCTTCAGTTTATAGCCAATCTACAATAACTCCTGGAAGATGTATTTCTGTTTCCCCAGGCATGTTTATTTGCTAATGTTTAGATTACTGAATTTCTGTAACTCTTTTGGGCTACTGTTGTTAGGTACCGTGGAGTGGAGTCTCACTCATAGTGACCCTAGTAGGGTTTTTAATGGCTGATTGTTTCAGGAGTGGATTGCCATGTCCTTCTCCCATTTCTGTGCTGCTGGGGATTGAATGCCAGTCCTCTGAGAGTGTAGTATGGCACTCTACCAACTGAGCTAAAACCCAGCCCTAACTCTTTTCGATAAGGGCTATCTTTTCCCAGATCAAGTATTCTACTTCTCTTTTTGGGTAATTTTGGGGTAAAAATCTCTTGTTATGGCCTTGAGGCCACTAGAGATGGTAACTTATTTTTTTAAATCAAGCATCTACAGTAGAAACTGCTTAAGGTATTCTTATTCTTCTACACCCTCTAGGTTCTCATTTGGGCATTCAAAAACTTTCACTTCTCATTTTTTTTATTAGAAATTTTTAATGTACATCATAATGCGATTCATTTTGACATGCTTTTCATTGTGACAATTTTCATATATGCAATTTGATAAGCATTATTCATATAGGATACCCCTTACCCTCCCCTATGTTCCCCCCCCCTTCCCATCTAAGTTTCCCATCCAAGTCTTCTCTATCTTTTACTATATAGTATTTTTCTATATGTCCTTGGGTTCCATTTCTGTTTAAGATAGAAACTTTTCCTGTACTGGTCTTTGTTTCCATCTTGTTAGAACAATTACATGCGATTTCTAGTCTATTTATATTGACCTCATTCTTATCTTCCCTCCCCCCTTTTTAATGTGATCTGACCTTTGAGTAGAATTTTTCCTTCTTGTAATTTTGAGTCAGCTCTCTCATATGAGTGAGAACATGTGTTGTTTCTCTTTCTGAACTTGTGTTTGTTCACTTAAAATAATTTTCTCTAATTCTATCCATTTTGCTGCAAATGACCCTATTTCATTTTTCTTGATTGCTGAATAGTATTCCATTGTGTATATATACCATCTCAACATAAAACCAGAAACTTTAAAACTCATAGAAGGCAAGACAGGCAATACACTCCATCATATAGGCATTGGAAAAGATTTCCTTAATAGGACCCCAATTGCTCAAGAAATTGCAACAAGAATAGATAAATGGGACCACATCAAATTAAGAAGCTTCTGTACAGCAAAAGAAACAATTAACAGAGTCAAGGAAACCTCCACAGAATGGGAAAAAATCTTCACATTTTATACATCTAACAAAGGTCTAATTACTAGAATTTATAAGGAACTCAAGAAAAAAAAACCCCAAAAACCAAACAACCAAATACACAAATGGGCAAAGGAACTGAGTAGACAGTTCTCAAATGAAGAGGTCCATAAAGCCATGAAACACATGAAAAAGTGCTCAATATCCCTAGCCATTAGGGAAATGCAAATCAAAACAACACTGAGATTTCACCTTACACCAGTAAGAATGGCCAAGATCAATAAAACAAACAACAACAAATGCTGGCAAGGTTGC
>VMDO01009254.1:7788-78468 GCA_007922755.1 Pedetes capensis | reverse complement strand
TCTGGAGTTTCCATGTATTTGGACTCTGTTGTTGTTGGGTGCTGTCAAACTATGTCCAACTCATAGGGACCTTCATAGGGTTTTCAATGGCTGATTGTTTGGGAATGGTTTGCCACATACTGCTCCCATTTTTGCGGTCCTGGGGATCGAACTCATGGCCTCAGAGATTGCAGAGTGGTGGTACTCTACCAACTGAGCTAAACTCCAGCCCAGCTGGACCCTAGTGCACTAATACTCAAATTTTCTGGACTTTTTATTGCGATTTATGCATTCATTCCCAGGTGCCCTTTGGCTTTGGTGTGGCTGCCAGCGTCCGAGTGGGCAACGCTCTGGGGGCGGGAAATGCTGAGCAGGCCCGGTCCTCCTGTACCACGGTTCTCCTGTGTGCCGGTGAGCAAAGTCCTTCTCTTCCCTGACATCCAGACTGACTTCAGTGTGAAAGGGTCAGATTGACACATCAGAACTTCTCGAGGAATTGAATCACGTATATGCTCAATTAAAACCTTTGTTCTTTATACTATTTCTAATTTACTGAGTTAAACTAATCACTTATAATTTTCTATTGCTATACACCAAGTAAATAGTTATGCTTTATAATACTGAAATAATTTCAAAGATAATTATTATCATATGGAATCTTATATTTATGTTATGACCATTTTCTGGGTATTAAGTCTCCATGTTCCTGGACCATAGCTTCTTCTGACAGTTCTAATGTCTTCAATCTGAGCAGTTAGAAAAGATTCTGATGTATTCATATCTTAGTCTGTTTATGCTGCTATCACAAAATACCTAAGATGGGTAATTTATAAAGAACAAAAATGTATTTCTTGGGTGGGCACTGTGGTGAATGCCTGTAATCCAGCAACTAGAGAGACAGAGGCAGGAAGATTGTGAGTTCAAGGCCAGAGGCAGCCTGCACAATTTAGCAAGAATCTGTCTCAAAATAAAAATTTATAAAAGGTACTAGGGATGCAGCTCAGTGGTAGAGCACTTGCTTAGCCTGCCCGAGGCCCTGGGTTCAACCACCTAGCAGATTTGGCTGTCTGGTGAGGGCAGCCCTCTACTTCCAAGATGGCAGCTTGATCCTGCATCTTCCTGGAGGGTGGAGCCGTGTGTTCTCACACGATGGAAGGGAAGGAAGGATGAAAAGAGAAACAAGTTCCCTCTGTCAAAACCTTTTATAAAGGCACCTAACCCTATGCATGAGGGCTCTCCCAAAGATCACACCTCCCAGTACTGTTGCATTTGAGATTAAATTTCAACCTGAATTTTGGAAGGAGCAAAAACATTCAAACTATAGCCACTGACATCTTACTGAGGATCTTTTCTATAAATCTCCCTCAGAAAAAAAAAGTCAAAAACATCAGCTCTCAGCTGCCCTTCTCACAGGAAAAAGAAACATTGTTTACATTATATCATTTCTTTTGAGACAGAGACTCACTGTGTTTCCCAGGCTGGTCTTGAACCTGTGGGCTCAAGAGATTCTCCTGCCTCAGCCTCCCAAGTCCCTGGGACTACATGTGTGCGCCACTGTGCCCAGCTACATTATTATATTTCTGAAATCACAGATGCAGATCTTAAGTGGGAAGTCAGCCCTAAGATTCTGCTCTGGAGATTGGTCATTTCTTCTTTGTTTTCCAGGTGTTTGCGCCCTTGCGGTGGGAGTTGCTCTCGCAGCTTTGAAGGATGTGGTTGCCTACGTATTCACCAGTGACAAGTAGGTACTTACAGACGAAACTGTCTTTCCTTCTATGCTTTCTTTCTTTGTTATATTTTTCTGCTTATGAGAGGAAGGTGGCATTTCACATCACAGGAAGACCAGTAGTACTGCCAGCAGTGAGAACCACAGCACTAAATTTGAATAAGTTTGAATGAAGAAAATCCATGAAAATCATCCCCACTCTCCAGTACCCAATGAACTTATTCATCAGACCTCAGTGGAGTTTCACTCAGAGATACACAGGAAAAGGACCCGCAGAGACGCCTTGCAGTCCAGGCCACGCTGATGGCAGCCACGCCTCATTCCTTCTGGGCAGTGTTTACAAAAATTACTCATACAATATTACACTAAATTTTATGGTATTTTCTGTAGCAATGTGTTTGTATAACTATTCTAATATAACAAAATGTCCTTTGAATTAAAAAAAAAGAAAAATCTCATGGTGAGGAATGTAGTTCAATGGTAGAGCACTTGGCTGGTATGTGTAAGGTCCTGGATTTGATTCCCAACACTAGAAATGAAAGAAAGAAAGAAAAAGAAAGAAAGAAAGAAAGAAAGAAAGAAAAGAGTGAGAGAGAGGGAGGGAGGGAAGAAAAGAAAGAAAAAGAAAGAAAGAAAAAGAGAGAAAGGGGAAAGGAAAGGAAGGAAGGAAAGGAAGAAAGGAAGGAAGGAGCTAGGAAGGAAGGAAAGAAAGGAAGAAATGAAAGAAAAAAGGAGGAAAGGAAGGAAGGAAGGAAAGGGAGGGAGCGAGGGAGGGAGGGAAGGAAAGAAAGAAAAGGAAGGAAGGAAGGAAGGAAGGAAAGAAAGGAAGAAATGAAAGAAAAAAGAGAGGAGGAAAGAAAGGAAGGAAGGAAGGAAAGGGAGGGAGCGAGGGAGGGAGGGAAGGAAAGAAAGAAGGAAGGAAGGAAGGAAGGAAGGAGGGAGGGAGGGAAAGAAAGAACGAATGAACAAACAAACCAGTTCATGGAAAAGCTTCGTTAGGGGGTGGGGATCTAGCTCAATGGTAGAGCATTTGCCTAGCATGTACTACTCCCTGAGTTTCATCCTCAGCGCGCACGCGCGCACGCGCACACACACACACACACACACACACACCCACACACACACACACTTCAATAATTTATACCAGTTGCCTATTTTTTTTTTTTTTTTTGGTCAGGTTACTCTCTCCCAGTTTCATCTGCCCTCACTGGTTTTAGACCTAAACATGTTCTTAGAAAATCGTAGCTCTAAGGAGGGGGCCAGATGGAGTAACACAGACTGGATTTACCTTCCTGGCTTACACAGCTAAAAACTAAACAAAAATTGGATGTTTTTGAAATGCTTTGCCTCCATTGGACAGGAGGCAGCACAGAATAGTGAGCCCTGGGGAGCACCGACATGAAGAGAAGCCATGGTGCCCCAGCTGGCTGGAAGAGCGCTGCCAGGCCAGGAATGGGGAACCTGGCAAATCCCTCTCCAGTGGGTTGTGGAAATGGAGGTGGAAGTCCAGGGCAGCCATGTGGCAAGAGTTCACAAAGCAGAGTGCCCAAGAGGAGGGAGCTCACAGACAGAGCACTTAGGAGATCTGCAGAAGGTCCCCCTCAAGTCTCTAAGCCAACTACAGAGCTATGCGCACATGCGTGCGAGGAAGCTACATGGCACCAGGGAACAACACCCGAAGGGAGCAGGCAAAACAATTCCTGAAGTTTATGAAGGGCTAGAGTTTGTGTTCCCACTAGAGTATGTGTTCCCACCAGCCAGAATGAAACAACGTGGCAATACTGGGACCCATGGCAGAGTTTTCAGTTGTTGCCTTGGTAATGGAGGAAAATTAGCCCTAGAATTGAAGTGTGTCTGGTCTTGCCTTCACCGTGCTTGAGTGAAAACTTCAAAGTGTTTCTCAGAAATTTAACTACATCACAGAACTTAGCTGTGTCAAAATTCAAGAGTATTTAAAATAATACGAGAATACACAGTACTCAAAGAAGTAAAATTCACCATGTCTGGCATACAATTAAAAATTGCCAGGCATACAAAGAAGTGAAAAACTAAAATCCACAATGAAGAGAAACGTCAATCATTGCAACTGACCCAGAAATGAGATGGAAGATAGAATTAGTGCACAAAGCTGTTATTGTTGTTATTGTAAAGTGCCATTGAGTCGGTGTCCTACTCATTGCAACCCTATGCACTATTGTCAGTGCTTCTCTGCTATTCATAGGGTTTTCAATGGCTGATTGTTTTGTTGAGAGTGGGCTGCCAGGTCCTTCTCCCAAGCCTACAGGACCTGGTGTTCCCAAGTGGTCTCCCAATCAAGTATTAACCAGGCCCGACCCTGCTTACCTTCCGAGATCTGACGGGATCAGACGCCACAATGGTATGGCTGCAGGCACAAAGATATTAAAACAGTTTTAATGCCTATGATTCATATTTTCAAGAAGATAGAGGAAGAAGGCAAAGCATTAAAATAAGACATGAAACATATAAAAAAAAAAACCCAAATGAACTTCTAGGGGTGAAAAAAGTCTAAGACAAAAATATACTGGATAACATTAACAGCAGTTTAGACACTGCAGAAGAAAAGATTAGTGAACTTAAAGATAGTAAATATCCTAAGTGAAATGCAGAGAGAAAAAAGACTGAAAAAAATGAATAGAGCATTAACAAGGTGTGAATGGCCTTAAAAGCATGTAATTAAAATTCCCCAAACAGAGGGATGTGAGGAGGCACAGAAGAAAATTTAAGAAATAATGGCAAAATCTAGGCAAATTTGGTAAACTCCTAGGATGAAAGGGAACTAAAAGGCTGTTTGATATAAATGCCCATCTGACATTAGGATTCCTCCAACAAATCTTGGCCAAATTGAGCAGCTTATCCTTTCATAACCTCAGTAATGGCGCATTTGCTATCTCCCAAGGCATTGTTGATTCTTGGGACATCTTCCTTATTTCGAGTTGAATTTTTCCTTTCCCACCCATAAGTCTTCCCCACTGATACCAAGTGTTGTGCTGTGACCCTACAGGAGTCTATCACTTCTTGAGTTACAGTCCTCCAGATGGGCTGGTATGGGAGGTGATAGGAGTGGAGAACATGGGATCTTAGTAAAATGAAATGACTCGGAAAGGGGGCTTTGTAGACACTAAGAGAATAGTAAACACCTCAGTTGGTGGAACAATATCTCAGTTCTGAGCACCTGACTTGGCCAAAGTTGAGGCAATTTCACAAATACCAAGTATCCCAAGAACAAGAGCATAGGTGCCTGTTTTTAATTTTCTGTCAACACTAACATTAATAGCCACTGGGGTGGTCCACAACTATAGTCCCAGCGATTTAGGAGGCAAAGGCAGGAGGATCACCAATTTGAGGCCGGAGGCAGCCTGCACAATTTAGCAAGACCTTGTCTCAAAAGAAAAAATAAAAAGGGGGCTGGCAGTGTAGCCCAATGGTAGAGCATTTACAAAGTATGTGCAAGGACCTGGATTCAACCCCCGTGTACTGAAAAAAAAAAAAAGAATTATATTCTATAATAAACCATATCCCTTTTAACCTAAATTCTATATAATAATAAAATTTGAATTACTGTGGTTTTATTATGTATTCAATCTGTCAAAAACAAATTTGTACTGGGTGGACTGAATTGTTAGGTATACAATTTTTAGGTCACCGACTACTTTCTTTTTCTCTGACAGGGATATTATTTCCCTTGTGAGCCAAGTGATGCCTATATTTGCTCCCTTTCATCTGTTTGACGCACTTGCAGTGAGTATTCAGAGTGATTTTTACTCTCATATGCATAGCAAATGTTTTTTGTTTGTAGATTTTAATTAAAAATTGAATATCTGTGATTTTTTTTTTTGAAAAGAGAGAGCTCCTGCTTCAAGCAGCCTGAGCTACTTGAAATAAAAATGAGTTACTTAGCAGTGTAGACTCTCAAGGTGGAACAGATCCAAATTCTCCACCTCCTCTAACCTTTATCTGATGCCTGAATGCCCTGAGTGACGCCGTAGCTAAGTTGGTGAGGTGACCTCTGCTTTGATCCTCCCAGGCAGGCCATGCCACATGTGACTTAACTGAACACTAGAAGGTCCCCCTCTAGGCTGGTTTTCTGTGGATTTATAGGTATAAAATACCCCTGGCTACACTCCAGAATCATCCCTGGAGACTTAGTCATGGTCTGAGCAACTATTCTTCATGACACAGTCTCTAGTCCCATTTGTCTTCTTGCTTTTCTTCCCATGGAGTTTCTTCCACTTTCTCCAAGTCAATCTGAAAACGTGGTCCCCATAATCAAACACAGGCAATGGTAAGAACAGGGCAGATGAGAAGCCCACAACCGCATTAATTTTCAGCCATGGTTTCAGATTAGTTTCTGCTGAAACTAGTTAATTAAACTTTCAAGTCTGTTTTCTAATATATGCTTTTACAAAATATTTTTAAACAGTCTAGAGAGAGAGAGAGATTTAAATATGTTACCTGATGGCTTTCTGATGAAACCTGCTATACTCTTTTTGTTGTTGTTGTTGTTGTAACATGACTTCAGAAGCAGAATGTTTTCCCTTGTTGTTGTTGTTAGGTGCTGTCAAACCCAGTCAGACTCATAGTGACCCAATATACAAAAGAATAAAACACTCCCTGACACTGTGCCATGCTTAGAGCCAGAGCTGTCTGACCACATTCTGACTTGTGAGATATTCACACAGTACTCTGAACTTCATGGGGAGAGCCTCATGACTGCCATATTGGTGTTGGTTTTCTTCTTTGTAGGGCACCTGCGGCGGAGTCCTGAGGGGTACAGGAAAACAAAAGATCGGTGCCATCTTGAATGCCATCGGTTACTATGTATTTGGTTTTCCCATTGGAGTCTCTCTGATGTTTGCTGCTAAACTTGGGATAATAGGTATGTGTTTGATTCTTCAGTGATTTGTCTTAAATCTCACTTGTTATGTAAAGGTAAATGGCTTGAGATATAAAGCAGATGACTGGAAAGTTGCCCTGTGGAATAGGAAAAATTATTTTCTCCCACAAGATGTATTTAGTGCCTCCTTTGTACACATACACTGGAAATGCAGTGTTGAAGAAAACAAACACATTCCTGCCCTCAGGATGAGAGCAAGATTAAGTAAATAATTATACAACTAGTCAATTGCTGTTGAGCTAAGCACTGCAGTAGAGAAGAACCGGGTGCTATGAGAATCTTGTTGAGTTGCAGGGAACATCTAAGCCCCACTGGCTTTCCAGAACAACTCCCTAAGGAACACATTAGCTCAGGCCTGAAGCACAGGTAGAATTACCTAGATGAATTCTGCAGCCTGTGTTGAAAAGACTATCCTTTCCCACCAAGTCTTCTTAGCCACTGTGTTGAAATTCAGTTTGCCATAGTAGATGTTTGGGCTTTTTCTTTTTTTGGGGGGTTGCCGGTGATGGATCCCAGGGCCTCATGCATGCTAGACAAACACTCTACCACTGAGCCACAATCCCTGCCCTGGATGTACGGGCTTGTTCCCAGACTGTCATATCTGCTCCATTGGTTCATGTCCTTATGCCAGGACCACACTTCTTTGATGACTGTAGCTTTGTAGTAAGTTTTTAAAACAGAAGTGTGAATCTTCCAACCTTGTTCTTTTTCCATTTCATATTGGCTATTTGGAGCCTCTTGTAATTCCATGTGGAATTTGAGGATCATCTTTTCCAATTCTATATGAAAGGCCACTGGAATTTGGATCAGGTTTGCATTGAATCTGTACATTGCTTTGAATGTATTGCCACCTTTGCATAAGTCTTCCAATCCACAAATATGGAAGACTTTTTCTATTTATTTAGGTCTTTAATTTCTTAGAGAAATGTTTGCAGTGTAAAACTCTTTTATTTATGTGGTTAAATTTATTACTGGATTTTTTTGGATGCTACTGTAACTAGAATAATTTTCTTAATTTTCTTTACAAATTGTTTATTGCTGGTGTATTAAAATATGGCTGATTTTTGTCTTGATCTTACATCTTACACCTTTACTGAACTCACTTATTATCTCTACATTTTTGGGGGGTTGTTGTTGTTAAGAGCCGTCAAGTCGGTAGCTGACTCATAGCGACCCTCATAGGGTTTTCAATGGCTGACTGTTTCAGGATTGCTTTGGGAGTGGATTGCCAGGTCCTTCTCCCATTTTTGCGGTGCTGGGAATTGAACTCGGGACCTCAGAGACTGCAGCGCAGCGCTTTTTTTGGGGGTAAAAGGGCCTATATGTAAGATTGTGTCATCTGCAAATAGTAATAATTTTACTCCTTTTCTCAATTTTATGCCTTTGTTTCTTTCTCTTCTTTCTTTCATTCTTTCTCTTTCTTTCTTTCTTTTTTAGTACTTGGGGGTTGAACTCAGGGCCTTGCATATACTTTGCAAATGTTCTACCACTGAGCTCCACGTCTAACCCATTTTTCACTCTTTCACCTTGAGACAGGGTCTCCCAAATTGCACAGGCTGCCTCTGGCCTCAAACCTGTGATCCTCCTGCCTCTGCCTCCTGAGTCACTGGGATTACAGGCATGCCACCTAGCTGTTTGTTTTTCTTTATTGTTCTGGTAAGAATGTCTATAATAGGATTTAAAAATTTTCTCTATATTCTCTAGCATTTTTATTTTCAATGTAAAATTATATAATAGCTAAAATTTATAGAGGATGATATAATATTTATAAAGAGCTTTTGTCAAAACTATGCCAGGCTCTGTATGCACATTATGTCACTTAAATTTGTGACGAGTACATAAGACAGGGTGTCCCATTAGTTTGTTTTTATTCCTGGAAAATCTGTAATCTGAAGAACTTAATTTGTTCAAGGTCCCAGAGGTAGTGAGGAAGGAGGCAGGATTTGAACCTAGATGGTTTGACTCCAAAGCTACCCTTGTTACTGGTATGTATGGCTGTGTTTTGTAATTTCCTCATTCATTCAACACTCACTCACTGAGTACCTGTGTGTCGGGCCTTGTGCTATGTTAGAACCGGGGAATATAAACAAGGGAGGCCCCTGTCTTTTGTGAGTTCATACTCTGCTCTTAGTTTTCAGTCTTCTCTTACCCTTCAGCACTTTTCCCACTCTCTGCCCGTGGAATGTTGGTGTTCAGTGGGGGCCAGGAGATAGCACTGCTTCCATCCTGTGGGAAGTCTCAGCCTCGCTCCTTGGGGCTGGAGTTGCGGCTCTTCATCTCCGGCCTCACCTCGTGCCTACACTCCACAGTGTGCATCTCCAGGTGCCCCAGGTATTCCGGGCTGTCTTCCAACATCTCCTGTTCTGTCCTCCTTGCTGCCCCTTTCTCATTCAGTCCTAGAATCAGGGTCCCTGCCTCAGTCACACTGTCTGTAAGTGATTTATCCCACTTGCATAAAAGAGTTGAGAGTTTGTAATAGCTATGGCGATGGCATTTATCTTAGCATTTATTATCTCCACCAACTCTGCTTCTAACTCAACCATTTATTACCCTCCTCGCGTGTTACATTTCAGCTCCTGATTTCCTTAAGAGGGAGCTCAAAGAAGCTTCTGTTACTCAGATACCTCATTTCTTTTTTAGGAAAATTCCTCTCCCCATCTATCTTTCTGTCTGTCTGTCTATCTATCTATCTATCTATCTATCTATCTATCTATCTTTCTTCCCTCCCTCCCTCCCTCTCCCCTCTCCTTATTTTATTTTATTTTATTTTATTTGGACAAGGTCTCACTATATAGCCAACGTAGGCCTTGACCTCACAATCCTCCTGCCTTAGCCTTTCGAGCACTGTGGTTATAGGCATGCACCACCACACCCAGTGGAAATTCTTCCCTCTTGAATTTCATCTCAAGATGGTACCAGTAGCTGGGTGCTGTGGTACACATCTGTAGTCCCAGCTACCTGAGAGCCAGAAACAGAAGAATTGCAAGTCTGAGGCCAGAGGCACCCTGTGCAATTTAGCAAGACCTTGTCTCAAAATAAAAAATTAAAAAGGGCCAGGAGTTCAGCTCAGTGACAGAGCACTTGCCTAACATGCACAAGGCCCTGGATTCAACCCTCCAGTACTGAAGCAAAGAAAAATAGTACCAGTAGATCATGTCTGTAGAGGATAAATATAGTCTTACCAAAGACTTAGGAGCACCTCAGAAATCCACCTGCCAGTCCATCTAATACCTGGAGGTCATTTGTGGTTTCATGAAAGAGGTGCCTCTCTGACGCCTAACAGCTCTTATGTTCCTACATCTGACGAACATTTTGGAAATACTTGCTTCTGTTCAGCCATGTTTGTTTATTTGTTTGTTTTTAAATCAAGTTTAGGCCATTATCCTACAAAAAATTTGAAAAAGAAGGCTAAATGAGAGGGGTTGTTGTTGTTGTTAGGTGCTGTCGAATCGTGTCCGACTCATAGCGACCCTCATAGGGTTTTCAACGGCAGATTGTTTCGGGATTGCCTTGGGAGTGGGTTGCCACGTCCTTCTTCCATTTTTGCGGTGCTGGGAATCGAACTCGGGACCTCAGAGACTGCAGAGCGGCACTCAACCAACTGAGCTAAATCCCAGCCGATGAGAGGGATAGAGAATGTCAAGTTCTGGGGTAGGGTCACACTATATACCAACAAAAGCTTCCACTTAAAAATACATCACTTGTCTATATTTTAATGACTTAAAGCCACATTTACCTGAAGAAACCAGTGAAGTTACATTGACTCAAAAATAATTATGTACAAGCCCAGCCCGGTGGCGCATGCCTGTAATACCAGTGGCTTGGGAGGCAGAGGCAGGAGGATCACAAGTTTGAGACCAGGGGCAGTCTGCGTAACTTAGCGAGACCCTGTCTCAAAAAAAAAAAAAAAAAAAAAAAGTAAAAAAGCAGGGCTGGGTGTGCAGCTCAGTGGTCTGGCACTTGCAAAGCATGCAAGCGCAAGGCCCTGGGTTCAACCCCCAGTACCACACACACAAAAAAAATTATGGACATTGTTACATAAGCAGGCAGTTACCCAGCAGTGTTGCTGCTTGATCGCCACTGTTGTTTCTTCCAGATATGTGGCTCTGCTGCATATGAGTGCATGTGGGATGGATTTCTGGGTGCCCAAAGCAACACACCCCACATGTCTGTCAGCTTGTCATGATGGGGGGTGGGGCTTGCATGGTGCTGTGATGCTGGAAGCTATGCCACCAGTATTTCAGATACCATCAGGGCCACTGATGGTGGACAGGTTTCAGTTGAGTTTCCAGACGAAGACTAGGGTGAAAGACCCGGCAGCCCTCTCCTGAAACAATTAGCCATTGAAAATCCTGTAAGTTGCAGAGTTTGCTGTTGTTGGTAGGTGCCATCGTGTCAGGTCCAGCGCATAGCGACCCTCACAGGGTTTTCAATGGCTGATTATTTTGGGATTGTTTCAGGAGTGGGTTGCCACATCCTTCTCCCATATTTTTGGTGCTGGGGATTGAACTCAGGGCCTCAGAGAGCACAGAGTATCACTCTACTAAATGAGTTAAACCCCAGTCCCCTGATGCAATTAGTCATTGAAAACCCTATGAATGGCAGAGAAACACTATCAAATTAGTGCTGGAAAATGAGCCTGCCAAGCTAGAAGGCATTCGAAAGATGACTGGGGAAGAGTTGCCTCCTCAAAGTAGAGTCAACGTCAACTTTAATGATGGGAATGGAGTAAAGATCCTGGGACCTCCTTTTTTGCTGATGTGGCAAAACTCAAAATGAGAAGAAACAGAGTGGCTGCCACAATAGGCTCAAACATAAAAAGATCGTGTGCATGACACAGTGTTGGGTAGTAGTGTTTTGTTCTGTTGTATATAGGGTTGCTATGAGTCAGATATGGATTGACACAGTGTCTGCAACAATGGGCTTAAACATAAATAAGATCATTTGCCTGGCACAGAATAGGCAAGTGTTTCGATCTGCTGTACATAGGGTCACTATGAGTCGGACTCGACGGCACCTAACAACAACAACAACAACATGAGTCAAATGGGGCTGGGATTTAGCTCAGTTGGTAGAGCGCTGCGCTACAGTCTCTGAGGTCCCGAGTTCAATTCCCAGCACCGCAAAAATGGGAGAAGGACCTGGCAATCCACTCCCAAAGCAATCCCGAAACAGTCAGCCATTGAAACCCTATGAGGGTCACAATGATTGGTTACCGACTCGATGGCACCTAACAACCTAATGAGTCAGATACAACTCGATGACACCCAACAACAACAACAACAAAGCAACACAGGAACATGACATAGAAGATGGAAGAATTTATTAAAGGAACGCTCATGTCATGCAAACAAATGACACATTTGTTATTGCTGAATTGTGTGGCCAGTCCTTCCTTATAATTCAGCTTTCTACCCCTCCCCTATAGCATTTGTTTGTTTGTTTGTTTTGTTTTGTGTTTGTTTTGTTTTGTTTTGTTATCTCAGAAATTGTGGTTTAGGGGATTTGGGCTTTCAGAATTTCAGCATTCAAACAGAAGCTGAGCAGATACTGACACCTTCTCTGTGTCCAGGACCATCAGCCAAAAGAAACCTTTCCCTTTATTAATTCCTAGCCTCAGGTATTTTATTATAGCAAGAGAAAAAAAGATACTTTCCTTTTCATTATAAAAATCTAAATGTTATATATATATATATATATATATATATATATATATGAAGGCTGTTAATACCTGTAGGTGAATATATCTTGTTAAATTCTGAGTTCCTCCTATTGTTTATAGTTGTTTTCATTTGCTCCCATTGGTTTTCCAGGGGCACAATTATATCATCTTCAAATAATCTTAATTTTATGTTCTTCTTTCCAACTTTTATGGCACTGATTTCTTTTTCCTGCATAATGTCTCTAGTAGTATAATCATTTACTGTGATGATATTTGAACATCTAGTCTTATTCATGACTTTACTGATAACACTTCCAGCATTTCTCTATGAAATGGCATGTTGGATTTGGGGCTGAAATATATGTGTTGTGGGTATTCTTCTTTATCATGTTTAGGAAGTATATATGGAATCTGTCTTATTTCTAACAAAAATGGTCAAGAATTTTTTCAAATGCTTTTTGGTGCCATTAAAAATGATGCTATAATATTTATTCTTAGATCTACTATGGAGATAAGAAATATTAATTGTTTTCCTCATATTCAACTATCCTGATTATATGTTGTTCTTATTGAAGTGCTAGATTATTTTTTGTTAATATTTTAAGAATTTCATGATATAAGTAAGATTGATCTGCAGTTTTATTTTTTGTGTATCTTTTTTAGATTTTGATATTAACAATATTAATGATAATACTCACTTTTTTGTTTTATTTTGGCTTGGTTTGGTTTGGTTTGGTTTTTTGAGACAAGATCTCATTATGTAATCCAAGCTGGCCTTGAACTTCCATAGATCCTCCTGCCTTGGCCTCTCGAGCGCTGGGATTATAGGAGTACACCACCACACCTGGCTATACTCATTTCTTAAAGTCAATTTAAAATTTTTCCTTTTTGTATGCCCCATGACAATCTAAATGGTGTAGGAATTATCTATTAAGATTTTGGTGTAATTCTTCCATGACACTGGTAATAACCTGGTGTTATAACCTGGTGTTTTAAAGGAGTTTATCCTCACAGCTTTTTCAATTTCTTCTCTGAAAATCATTCTGTTGAGACTTTCTTTCATTGTGTTAACATTAGTATATTTTTAGAAAATCATCCATTTATTGAAGTTCTAAATCTATAGAAGTGTGCAAAATAATTTATTTATAACTTATGTGTTTTGCATATATACTCACATCTTCATTTTCTTTAAATTTATTTATTTATTTTGTTGTTGTTGTTGTTGTTGTTAGGTGCCGTTGAGTCGGTATCCGACTCATAGCGACCCTCATAGGGTTTTCAATGGCAGACTGTTTTGGGATTGCCTTGGGAGTGGATTGCCAGGTCCTTCTCCCATTTTTGCGGTGCTGGGAATTGAACTCGGGACCTCAGAGACTGCAGCGCAGTGCTCTACCAACTGAGCTAAATCCCAGTAACATGAATTTTCTTTTCTATTAAAAACAGTCTAGTTGGAGCTATAGGTGTTGCTCAGTGAGAGAGCACTTGCCTAGCATGCATGAGGCACAGGGTTCAACCCTCAGAACTGAAAAATAAAAATAAAAAAAAAGAGACTGATTAGAGAACTGAATGAATGCTGCAGTCTGTGTGGACTTAGCTCCTTTTGTTCTGTTTCCAACCAGTGTGCTTTTCACTGTGTAAAAATATTTTATTCTCTTCTCATTTCTTTATGAAATTCAAATTATAGCTGGTAGAACAGCTTTATTGTGACCCAAAAGAGACTGGCTCTCAGTTTCTTATCTTGGCTTTTTGGAAATGCCATTTGGTGGCTTAATGAGTAATTGACTTCAGTGTCATCTCCTTCTATGATTAATCTCCAACTGAAATTCATCCTCCTATATATGGAACAGAATTGCCAAATATATATGTCTCTTCTCTACCAAATGCTGTGCTAGACACTGGAGAAATGCCATTTAACCAAAGCAGTAGTCCTGCCTTTAATGAGCTGCTGGGGTTTTACATTTCATCTTTACTTTAAAAACAAAATTTTGAAAAATGAAAACCATTATAAAGCATTCCCCTATTAGACGCTAAGCCCCGTTAGAATAAGTGACATGTCTAATTTCCTCAATAATGAGTTTCTTGCTATTGTACATAGTAGGTGCTCAGATTTATTAAATAAGACTTTTTAGTTATTAAAGTTGTATGTTAACATTACAGAAAGTTTGGGAAAATGTATAAAAAACAAAATTGAAATCACCTATAATTTCACTTCTCATCTATAAAAGCTGAGGCATTTCAATGCATTTTGTTCCAGCATGTTTTCTGTTTTCACAAATGTGATATTATATTGAATATATAATTTCCTTCCATGCACTTGTTAAAGATTTTTTTAGTAACTATAATATTTCCTTTATTACTTGTTTGCTGCTTCCAATATTTGTTTAATTTTCCAGAAGCAAATGTGAGGACCAGCCTCTGTGTAATTTTGCCATTGAGGGCCCCAGACAAGTTATGATTGCTAATTTATGGCATATTCCAACACTAAGAAGCTTTCTTTGCAAAGACATTGACATATAAGTGGTTATTTTTAAGTGGTTAAAAATAGCTTCTTCTCGTAAGTAGATAGACGCAGTTTTAATTCTCTTGGACTCTCAATTTTTTTTTTCCTCTTCCTTTTCTTAACAGGGTTTTGCTATGTAGCCCAGTGGCCTCAAACTTGTGATCCTTCTTCCTCAGCTTCCCAAATTCTGAGATCACAGGCATGTGCCAACTCACCCAGATTCAAAGCAAGCTTCTGCAAACATCAGGTCTCACTCTATAAACACGCACACCCGTCTGAGTCCCTCCCGTGGGTCCCTGTTAGATTCCAGATATGTAATGAGCTATGGACCCTCCTACGCCTTGCACATCCTCCGACGCCTGCTTCTCTGACCTGTCTCTTGTACAATTCCCTGCCACCAAGTTCCTTTCTGTTCCTGGGGCTCCCAAGCCCGCCTCGTCCTCTGGTCCTAGGTTGTGCCGCCCCTCGGCCTACAGTGCCTGTCCTGGCCCTTCTCTCCATAGACTCGTCACCTTCAGGTCTCTCTCTACCTTAGAGCCACCGAACCACTCATTCAGGCTGTCCACAGGTCCTCATTGCATGACTCTGCCCAGGGTCTGCCATGGCACCTGCCACTCTTAAATTACCATGTTCATTTCTTTATCATTTGTCCCTCCACCCCTTGAAATACAAGCTCCATGAGGGCCCTGACTGTCTGCTGGTTCAATCCTGTGTCTCTAGCACTTAAAACAGTACCTGGCACAAAGCCAGTCCTGGTGACACACGCCTGTAATCAGTGATTTGGGAAGCTGAGGCAGGAGGGTCACAATTTTGAGGCTAGAGGCAGTCTGTGTAAGTTTCAAGATAAAGAAAATTTAAAAGGGGCTGGCGGTGCAGCTCAGTGGTAGAACACTTACAAAGTATGTGCAAGGCCCTAGGTTCAGCTCCCTAGTACAAAACAAAACAAAACAAAACAGACAAAAAAATCTGGCACAAAACAAAAGCCAGTACATACTTCTTGGCTCCTCAGATAAAGCAGCAGTTTTGAAGGTGCTTTGTATTATTGATTTCCATTAATAACCCAGTGGTAGACTTGAGTCTAATCTCTGGTCTGTGCTTATCCAAACTTTTGTTGTTGGTGGTGTTGTTACGTGCCGTCAAGTCGGTATCCAACTCATAGCGACCCTCATAGGGTTTTCAATGGCTGACTATTTCGGGATTGCCTTGGGAGTGGATTGCCAGGCACTTCTCCCATTTTTGCGGTGCTGGGAATTGAACTCAGGACCTCAGAGACTGCAGCTCAGCGCTCTACCAACTGAGCTAAATCTCAGCTCCTTTCCAAACTTTTATGAAATTTAATTTAACTGAAATTTTGCTGTGTGAATTGTGGTTTATTAGGAAGAGTTTTAACAATCATGGGAACCGAACTGAAAAAAATCTAAACACTGATATTCATTTTCTACTCACAGGCCTCTGGTCTGGACTGATAATCTGTGTCTGCTTTCAAGCCCTTTTCTATTTGGTGTATATCCTGAGGATAAACTGGAATGGAGTTGCAGAGCAGGTAACAGTCTGCGTGTCATTTTTTAAATGTGGCTTTACTTGATCCCATGGCTTGGTAAGAAATCTTTAAAGGTGAAAAAAGGGACCAAATCTCAAAGTGAATTATGAAATGCATCTTCTATGGTGGGGGGTTGAGGGGAGCAGAAGAAAAACATATTTCAGCACATTTTCCTCTTAATTTAGAGCTGATTTAGTATCTACTAACCAGGGACTCGTCTACAGCCCTGCCATGCTGGCGTCCGATCCCGTCTGATCTCGGAAGCTAAGCAGGGTTGGACCTGGTTAGTCCTTGGGTGGGAGACCGCTTGGGAATACCGGGTGCTGTAGGCTTGGGAGAAGGACCTGGCAGCCAACTCCCAAAATAATCAGCCACTGAAAACTCTATGAATAGCTGAGAAGCACTGACAACAGTGCCAGGCATGGCACAGTGTTTGGGAGTATTTTATTCTGTTGTACTTAAGGCACTTAACAACCACCACCACCTGGGACTTAACCATTAAGAAAAAAAAAAAAAAGAATTAGCTTAAATATATTTTCCTGATTTGGTATAGTAGTGTTAGAAGCATAGTTTCCAGTTTTGTACTGATTAGCAGGGTGTTAAGTGTCTATAATCTGAGGGAAGGACTTTGGGGGCAGAACCACTACATAGGGACAGAGGATCAGAATTCTGACCCATGCGACCCAGGCGAGGACCTGGATATGCTTCTCACCATGTGGAGGCTCCACATGAGATGGGGGCAGGGAGCTTAGAAGAGAGATTCGCAAAAAGGAGACCCTAGGAAGAGTTTGGGTGAACAGCTGTCACCCCCATGCTCTGACCACCATTCAGGTTTCCAATCTCTTTGGATTTGCCCAAGAGCCATGTGTTATATCTTTCCTAAATTCAAATTGATTTGTTGAAGGACAGGGTTAGGAGATAGTAAATTGGATCACAGTTACCTCTAGATGACACCACCATTTATCTTTAGATTTTGTTCCTTTTATCCATGTCTTGGGGGAAGGACATGGCAGTCCACTCCCAAAGCAATCCCGAAACAATCAGCCATTGAAAACCCTATGAGGGTCGTTATGAGTTGGATCCAACTCAGTGGCACCTAACAACAACAAGAACATCCATGTTTAGAAACACTAAAGGGCCCAAGTACAAAAAATATGTTAAATCTGCAGCTATAGCCACAAGCAGCTTTTCCTGCTGCGATTATGAGCCGAGCACTGCAGAGAAGGCCAGTAGTTTTCTGATGTTCTCTTGGCATGTGACATTTTGGGGACCAAGAAAGGCTGTAACCTTTCATCAATGGCTTTAATTGAAATTTTAACAAAAAAATACAGCTTGGCTTGATTTACACTTCATGTACTCACATCACCTTATTTTTAGGCACAGGTTCGAGCAGGGCTAAAAGGCAATAAAGAGACTATACCTACTCCAACAGGTAATGGATCCATTCTCTTCTATACTCAATTTCTGCCTTCCAAAGACTGAAACTGAATGTGGCCAGAGTTATTTAGTTTATGAGATCCTGCTGTCTTGCTCAATAAAATTTGTTTCAACCATAATAATTGACCAGATGAACTCTGAGCTCTCCTATGAAATTTTTTAATGTAATTTCACAAATACTAACCAATGATCAATGGTCATGTTTTACAATGTATTCTCATATAAGCTTCAGCAATACTCTTTTATTTGACTTGGTACATCAGTAAATCCTGTTCTCTGCAAACAGATCTGCCTATCCTGGAAACGGAAGTAACGGGTGGAATGATTTTGCCA
Organism: Pedetes capensis; assembly: GCA_007922755.1. NCBI lineage: Eukaryota > Metazoa > Chordata > Mammalia > Rodentia > Pedetidae > Pedetes > Pedetes capensis. Next base: position 60,376 of record VMDO01009254.1, on the reverse strand, counting down.
GATATCATCAGACAAGAGAGCCAGACCCTCCAGTTGATGGTAGCGGAAGAAAACAACCAGTATGCGGTGCCCACCGTTGGGGATGTCTTAACAACGAGACAGTTGATTTTCTATCGTGGAACGGCTTTAGCTGTTGCTATTGCTGTCCTTGTAGCAGGGATTTTAGTAAGAGTTTTCAATGACCGTGGCTAAAATAGAAGAATTATCACCAGTCTACAAACTAGCAATAACTATATGCCATATCTTAAACGTGAAAGATGAGCCTGATATTGGGGCAGTGTTTTCGCTCTCAGCTGTGAGTGGAAAGGAGAGCAGTGATGCATCCCTGGTTATTCCAAGAGACTGCATCACTGCACTGGACATCAAGAGAGGAACTATATACTTGCCAAGCATGCACAAGGGCCTTGGTTCAATCCCCAGCACTGAGAGAGAGAGAGAAAAAGAAGGAAGGAAGGAAGGGAGGGAGGGAGGGAGGGAGGGAAAAAGAAAGGAGGGAGGAAAGGAAGAGGGGGAGAAAACGAAGAAAAGAAAAGAAAGAAAAAGGAAGGAAGAAAGGAGACAGGAAGGGAGGGAAGAAAGAAAGACAGGCAAAGAAGAAAAAATAGAAAGGCTATAATTTTTTTTTTTTTTTATGTTGGGGATGGAACCTGGGGCCTCATGCATGCTAGGCAAGTACTGTACCACTGAGCCTGCACCCCAAGCCCAAAGAGCTATAATTTTAAGTACACTTTTTTCTGTTAACTTTATCATGGTCTCCAAATATGTAAACTTGATTTTCTTCGCTGTAAATATTTTTTACACTTTCTTAGGTGGAATATCCTCATTTCAGGAAAGTGGTTCATTGTTACATAAAATATTATTGCTCATCTCATTTGTTTGTATTTTTCTGCTAATATACTTCATCTTCACAGTGAGTGTATCTCTTATCTCAGGTATTGTCATATAAGCTTTTATAAAACAAACACCTTACAATTTAAAATGTTTGCTAGAAATATTAGGGGATCCTCCTGCCCCAGCCTCCCAAGTCCTGGGATTGCATGTGTGTGCACCACACCCAGCGCTTGGGGCTATAATGTAAATGTAAAACATAACTTTTAACTTTTTATCTTTTAACAAATTTTTGTGGAAATTTTCATATTGATTAGAAAATAAATCTATGTTCTTTTAGCTACTCTGCTGCCACAAGACTGACAACTGTGGTTTCATCTTCCAGGAAAGACATTTTTAGAGCCTGTTTTAGAAAATTTGACCAAACCAAAAAGAAGATCGTAAGAAAAAATCTAACACTGGGTATTCTCCAACACAAACCCTGTGAGGTACCTAGAGCAGAACTCAGGTCACACCTTGCCGTGTTAGCTTTCTGTCACTATAACATAGAACTGAGGTGCTCAAAATAGAAAGAGAAAAGGTTTGCTTTGGCTCACAGTTTTGGAGGTTCAGCCCTTGGCTTCCTTTGGTGTACAGAAGCTTTTTAGTTTTAGGTAATCCCATTTGTCAGTTTTGGCACAGTTTCCTGGGCAACTGGAGTCTTGTTGAGGAAATAATTGCTGTGCTTATGTGTTGGAGCTTGTTCCCTATCTTTTCTTCTAATATTTTCAAAGTTTCTAGTTTTTTGTTGAGGTCTCTGATCCATTTTGAGATAACTCACATATAGACTGGGAAATATGGGTCTATTTTCAGTCTTCCACAAATGGATATCCAATTTTCCAGCACCATTTCTTGAAGAGGCTGTGTTTTCTCTAATGAATGTCCTTAGCCCCCTTGTCAAAGATCAGGTGGCTATAGTGGGTGTATCACTGGGTCTTCAGTTCTGTTCCATTGATCTTCAAGTCCATTTCTTTGACAGTACCAAGCTGTTTTTGCCACTGTGGCCCTGTAGTACAGTTTGAAGTCAGATATTGTGATACCTCCTACATTCTTTGCACTGCTTAGGATTGTTCTGACCATACATGGTCTTTTGTGCTTCCATATGAATTTTAGGATTGTTTTTTCTATTTCTGCAAAGTCTGTCATTGGAATGTTGATGTGTATTGCATTAAACCTATAAATCCCTTTTGGTAGTATAATCATTTTTACAAAATTAGTTCTTCCAATCCATGAACAAAGGTGGTCCTTCCATTTTCTAGTATCATCTGCTGTTTCTTCTTCCTTTATGTTTTGAAGTTTTCTTTGTAGAGGTCTTTAGGGCCTTTGATTGGATTGATTCCTGAATATTTAATTTTTTGGTGGACTATTGTGAATGTGATTGTTGTCTTGATTTCCTTCTCTTCCTGTTCACTATTGGTGTAAAGGAAGGCTACTGATATTTGAGTGTTGACTTTGTATCCTACTACTTTGCTAAAGAAGCTAATTAGCTCTAAAGGTTTTCTAATGGAATTTTTAGGGTTCTTTAGATATGAGATCATGTAATCTGTGAATAAGGATAAATTGACCTCTCCTTTCCTACCTGTATTTCTTTAATTTCTTTCTCTTGTCTTATTGCTCTGGCTAGGATTTCAGTCACAATATTGAATATAAGAGCAGATTAGGCATCTTTGTCTTGTTCCTGATCTTAGAGGAAATGGTTTCAATTTTTCCCCATTTAATATGATGGTGGCTTTAGGTTTGTCATAAATGGTCTTTATGATGTTGAAATAAGTTCCTACTATGCTCAGGCTCTTCAAGATTTTTATCATGAAAGGATGTTGCACTTTGTCAAAGGCCTCAGCATCAATTAAGATGATCATGTGATTTCCATCTGCAAGCCTCTGGATATGTTGAATTACATTAATCGATTTTTGTGTGTTGAACCAACCTTGTGTCTGTGGAATGAAGCCCACCTGATCATGGTATATGATCTTTTTTATGTGTTTCCAGATTTCGGTTTGCCAGGATTTTATGGAGGATTTTTGCAACAATATTCATCAAGGAAATTGTCCTATAGTTCCCTTTCTTTGTAGAGTTCTTATATGGTTTGGGTATCAGTGTGATACTGGCTTTGTGGAATGAGTATAGAAGTATACCTTCCTTTTCTCTTTTATGAAATAATTTGAGGAGAATAAGTATTAATTCTTTGAAGGTTTGATAGAATTCAGCTGTGAACCTGTCAAGACCTGAGCTTTTCTTTTTGGGGAGGTTTTTTTATTACTGTCTCTAATCTGGTGGATATAGTGGGTCTGTTTAATATGCTTGTGTCCTCTGAGCTTAGTTTTGGTAATGCACACGTGTTAAGCAATTTATCCATTTCTTCTGTATTTTTGTTTTTGGGAGAGTACAGTTTCTCAAAGTAGTCCCTGATGATCTTCTGGACTTTGTTGGTATCTGTCATTGTGTTTCCTTTGATTTTTTTTTAATTTGGGGCCTCTCTCTCTCTCTCTCTCTCTCTCTCTCTCTTTCGTGAGTCTGGCTAAGGGAGTGTCAATTTTGTTGACATTTTCAAAGAACCAGCTCTTGTTTTCATTAATTCTTTATATTTTCCTTTTAGTTTCTAATTTGTTAATTTCTGCCTTCATCTTGATGTTTCTTTCTGTGTACTCCTTTTGGGATTGGCTTGTTGTTTGCCTTCTAGTGCCTTAAAGTGTGTCATCAAGTTATTTAATTGGACCTTTTCTTAGCTCATTGATGAAGGCATTCATGGCTATGAAATTCCCTCTTAAAACTGCTTTTGCTGTATCCCATAAATTTTGTTAGGATATGTTTTCATCCTTATTTGATTGCAGGAATTTTTAATTTCCTCTCTGATTTCTTTAATGATCCATTGGTTATTCAGAAGTGTGTTATTTAGTCTCCATGTTTTTGTAACATTTCTGAAACTTTTCTTGCTTTTGATTTCTAGTTTTATTCCACCATGGTCTCATAAGGTACAGGGCATGATTTCAATTTTTTGAGGCCACTTTTGTGGACTAAAATTTTTTTGTGGTCTGTTTTAGAAAAAGTTCCATGTGTTGCTGAGAATAATAATGATGGATGGAATATTCTATAGACATCTGTTAGGACCAGTTGGCCTATGATGTTGTTTAAGTCCATTGTTTCTCTGTTGATTTTTGCTTTGATGACCTGTCTCTTGAAGAAAGTGGGGTGTTGAAATCTTGCATAATTATTATGTCTGGGCTGATGTGTTCCTTTATCACCAATAAAGTTTATTTTATGAAGGTAGGTGCCCCTATATTTGGTGAATAAACATTAAGTTTCTATATGAGTTCCTGGTTTACTGTTCCTTTTACTAATATGTAATGACCATCTTTGTCTCTTCTGATTAGTTTGGGATTAAAGTCTAAATTATCAGAAATTAGTATCACTACTCCTGCTTTTTTAAATTCCCATATGCTTGGTACAATTTTCCAGACTTTAATTTTCAGACTTTTATCATCTTTGTGGATGAGATGAGTCTCTTCAATCCCACAAATCAAGGGTTTTTTGTTTGTTTGTTTGTTTTTTAAGCTAATTCACCAGTCATTGCCTCTTGAATGGTGAATTGAGACCATTTATATTTAGGGTAATTATTGAGAGGAGCTTATTATTCTTCATCGTTTTGGTGTTTGTTTCTATTTTTGATTCATATTTAGACTGTTGTCTTCATGAATTCTCCTTATTTCTATTATTCATTCTTTTGATCTTGCATTTGGGCTTCTCTTCTCCCATATGTAATATTTGATTAAGGATTTGCAATGCTGACTTAGTGGTCACAGATCATTTAAACTTGTCTATATCATTGACTGTCTTGAACTCCCCATCTATTTTTAAATATAGCTTTGCTGTGTAAAGTAATCTTGGCTGGAAGTTATTCTTTTTTAGGACTTGAATAATATCTGACCATGCTTTTCTTGCCTTTAAAGTTGTTGAATAGTCAGCTGATAGTCTTACGGGTTTGTCATTTAAGTGAGTTGGTGTTTCTCTCCTGCAGCTTTTAAAATAGCTTCTTTGCTGTCTAGATTTAGCATTCCAATTATAATATGTTGTGAAGAGGATCTGTGTTATTCTATTCTATTTGGAGTGCTGGTTGCTGCTATGGTATAGGTATCTATTTCTTCCTTTAGGTCTGGGAAGTTTTCAGCTATTATTTCATTGAAAAGATTTGCTATCCCCCTACTGTTATTTTCAGCTCCTTTGAGAACCCCCTGATTTCACAGATTGCATCTCTTCATTTGATCAAAGACCTCTTGAAAGTCTTGATCATAATGCCTCATCTTTATATCTTTTTTGGCATCTGAATAGATGAGATCTTCAACTTTTTCTTCTATATCAGAAATCCTGTTTTCAGCTTCATCCAGTCTGGATACTCAAGATTCTACTGTAATTTTAAGTTGACTTATTGTCTTTTAATTCCAGCATTTCTGTTTGAGTCTTCTTCAGGATCTTGATTTATTTGATGAATTTTTCTTCTACGTAAGATACTTTTTTGTCCAGTGTTTCAGTTGCTTTCATCTGTTTGGTTGTGGTGTCTTTGAGATTTTTCAACATATTTATAAGCAGACTTCTAAATTCTTTTTCTGGCATCTCTAAAATTTGAGTTACTTTTAAATCATCTATTGAAGTGTTTTGGTCCAGTGGGGCTTCCTCTGCAACCTGACTTTTCATGCTTTGTGTGTTTTTATGTTGAGCGTTTCCCATTGCTTGCCCCGGGTGCAAAGTCTGGCCAGTGCAAGAGTAGAAGTCCTATTTTGATTTTTGATGAATGAATTTGGGAGATATTGATTAACTAGTGTAACCTAAACCAACTACTAGTTGGAAATTATGGTTAGTGAATTTGGTAGTCAAAGGTTTCAAAGTCTATAGATGTAGAGGGAGTGGTAAGTGGTGTGGAGTAAAACTAGTAAGAGTCCATTGGAATTAACCAACTCATCAGAGACTACACAAATTTTAAAGAAAAAAAAAGAAAAGAACAAATAAGCAAACACACACACACACACACACACACACACACACACGCAAACCTAGAACTGCTCAACACATAAACACATAGAGACAAAACAAAAAAATAATAAAGTGGAATAAAATAAAATCTGCAACCACCCTAATTGCACTGATTAATTCCAACTGTGACAATCATTCACTTCCTTATGACTCCCACCTTCTTTTCTTCAAAAAAGTTGTCCCAGCCCTTCCTTCCCTTGTTGCTGCTCAGATCTCAAAGGGCATGCCCTCCAGATCCCTCTACCTGTTCATGGGGTGATCCAGTTCTGCTCCCTCCGACTGAGACTCACATGCTGTCAGGATCCCCACCAGGTCCCCAGCTATAGCGCTCTCAGTGGCCACTCCCTCTGGCGTCACATGATGCCAATGCTTGTGCACTAATGCTAGTTGGATTTTGCTACCCTGCACAGTGTCCTAGCTAAAGATGAGCCTCCTGGGGGTTTCAGTTTTTGGGTATGCTCAGCAGCACCCAAATTCTCAAGGCTTCTGGCAGTCCACCTCTGGGATTGTTCAATGAAATGTTTGTGCTCCGGAGTACTTTCTGTGTCCTCTGTGAACTTCTCAGTGTTGCAGCACCCACGGACTTCCCCCTCTCGTCCAACTATCCTGTGGCTAGGCTCAAGGGGCTGAGGTTTAGCTCAGTTGGTAGAGCACTGCTTTGTACCCTCTGAGGACCCCAGTTTGACCTCAGCACTGCAAAAACAGAAGGATGTGGCAATCCACTCCCAAAGCAATCCCAAAACAGCCAATGAAAACTTTGTGAGGGTCACTATGAGTCAGATGGGACTCAGTGGCACCCAACAACAACAACAAAGGCTCAGGGGTTGTTTACTTAAATGGAAAATTTCCCTCTGCGCTTATGGCCACAGCTTCTTGCCCTGGGCCGTTGTGACAGGCAGGGGGAGAAAATGGCACCACTTTGTCTTTCTACTCTGGATCGTGGCTGCTCTCCTGCAGGCTTAGGCTGTATGTCCCTGCAGCAATTGTTCAGAGGTCAGCCTTGGATTTTTGCTGTATCTCTCTGCCTTTGAGGGGGACCCCAACTACCTGCAGGGGTGTTGGTCTTTCCCCATTGGGGCTGGCTCCTCCAGACCTCCACTCTCATTTCCCACAGTCTCTCTCAGAGAGCTCTCACAGGAGCTGCTCTCCACGTCAGCTGAAGCAGTCTGGCCCATGAATTAGTTCCCAGGAGGGTTTTTGTTTTTTGGTTTTTTTTTTTTTCCATGCGTGTCAGGCTCTGTGCCCCACCCCCTCTGAGCAGACAGACAGTTGCCCCTCTCCCACCTTTGCTTGTCCTGGGTGGGAAACTGCAAAGTGACACCCTGCAGTTTCCACTTCTCAGTTGTTTTATTTTCAACTTTTGGTCTGGTGTTGTAGCACAGTGCTTTCTTCACTATTTAAAGCTGCTCTCCAATCTTTCTCCATTCTGAGTAGAGGCCTTTGCCTCTGTCCCTAACTCTTTGTTCTTCCTGGTTAAAGTGCGGCTGCTTTCAGTCCTCCACCTTAATGAGAACTCCAGAATTGTTTTCTTGATCGCATTTTCAAATTTGGCATTGCTACTAAATACAAATTCAACTTATTTTATGTGTTGATTTTGTATCCTGGGACTTTGCTAAATCTGAGTTTGTACATTAAGTCTAACAGATTTTTAAGTGGACTCTTTAGCATGCTTGACATCTAAGATCATGCCATCTTCAGAGATAAATTTACATCTTCCTTTCCAATTTGGGTAACTTTTATCTCTTTTTCTTTCTCAATTCCTCTGGCTTGGATCTTCCAATACTATTTTGAATAGAAGTGACTTAGCAGAGAGCCTTGCTCCTTTTTAAGGGAAAATTTTCAGCCTTTCATCATTAAGTATGGTGTTAGCTGTAGGTTTTTCTTAAATGGATTTTATTATGTTGAGAAACCATCCTTCTATCCTAGTTGTTTTGAATTTCTTAAAGGAAAGATTATGGTCGATAGAGTGGAATTAATGTTTATCCAGTTTGGGATTTTTTTTCCTGTTTATTGCCCTTGTTTTTGTTTTTTCTCTTCCATTCTTTTTTCTGATTTCTTTTTTTTTTTTTTTTTTTATTTTATATGGTTTGGTGGGTTTTTTGATTAGGGTTTTTTTGTGTGTGTGTTTGTTTGTTTTGGATTTTCTGGTTGACTGATCAGGTATTTTATTTTTATTTATTTGTTCTGAGACAGGGTCTTATTGTGTAGGCCAGGCTGGCCCTCAGTATGTAGACCAGGCTGGTCTTAAACTAACATGAATCCTCCTGCCTCAGCCTCCTACATGTGAAGATTACAGGTGTGCACCACCACTCTTGGCTCCTGACTTCCAGTTTTCATGACCATTTTCTTTTCCTTCAGCATTTATACTTCTCAATTATATTTTTTAAATTTTGGCAGTGTTTTGTGATACACACTTACAACTAAGCTAATCCTGCGTTTGAATAACACTATTCTGCTTCATGGATATTATAAGTGACCTATAACCAGTTGTTCCCAATTCTTCCCTCCTTAAAATGTTGCTATAATTTGTTTCAGATATCCATAAGCTGTAATAACCCAATACATTGTTGCTACTATTATTTCAATGAATTTTTGTTTGTTAGACCAGTTAATGTACAGTGTAACAGGGACCCTGAAAGAATGGAACCTGAAGAATTAGAATTTCTCCAAGAACTCTTCATGCTGATAATGGAAACAGCCAGAAGCCTTGGCACCAGGACAGCTACCTACACCAGGAAAGGAAAAACAGAATTTTTCTCTCCCCAGTTTTGGCCAAAACTGTAAATAAACTTATTTTCTTTATCAGTGCCTGTCCCTGGTTTTTGTTTGTTTGCTTTGGTTTTTTGTAAGGTGGTGAGCTATGAACCTCAGATTCTGGTAAAATTAAGAATTTAAAAAGTAAAAGATTTGATTTTACCTTCATTTATTTCTTCTCTAATGCTTTCTTTATGTATAGCCAAATTCCTGACATAATAGTATATCATGACAGAAAACAATATAGCATTACATTTTCTTTTTCTGCAAAGAACTTTTATTATTTCTGATAATGCAGGTCTACTGGCAACAAACTACCTGTTTTTATTTTCATGATAAAATCTTCATTTCTCCTATAGTTTTGAAGAATAACTTTCCTAAATACAGATTGCTACACTGGTAGAGGTTTTTTTTTTTCAATAATTTAAATATTTTGCTCCATTTTCCTCTTGCTTTCATGGTTTCTGAAGAAATGCCAGTATAATTTTTCTCCTTATTCTTCTATAGTCAAGTTGCTTTTCCTCTCTGGTTTCTTTCAATATTTTCTCTTTCATTTTCTGCAGATTGAATATAAGCTTACGTGTAGAGTTTGGGGTACTTTTCTTCCTTGGTGTTCTTTTAGTTTTCTCAACTTCTGGTTTAGTGTTTGTCATTATTTTGAGGATATTCTCAATTAATATTACTTCAAATATTTTCCCTGTTCCTTTCTTTCTTCTTCTTCAGGTTCTTTCATTATGTGTATGTATATAACAGCTTCTGTAGTCATCTCACAATTCTTAGATATTCTGTCCCATCCTTTTTATTCTTTTGTCTCTTTAACCTTTCAGTTTGGAATTTTCTATTGATGCTTCTTTAGCCTGACTTATTCTTTTCTCGGATGTGTTTAGTCTATTAAATGACCCAAAGGCATTTTTTATTTCTGTTACACTGTTTTTCTTTTTAATTTCTAGACTTCCTTTATAATCCTTTCTTAGAGTTTATGCGCATCTGTGTTGTTCTGTTTTGAAACAGGGTCTCATTAAGTAGCCCTGGCTGGCATCAAACTTGCAATCCTCCTGCCTCCACCTCCGAAGTGTTTGCAACTACAGGTATGCATCACCACACACACCTCTTAGAGTTTTCATCTGTATATTTACATTACCCATATATTTTTTCGTATTGTCACCTTAGCATATTAATCACAGTTATTTTAATTTCCAAGTCTGATATTACCAAAATCTCTATCACACCTGTGTCTAGTTCTGATGTTCACTCTACTTCTTCAAACTGTGTTTTTTTCCCTTTTAGCATGCCTGATAATTGTTTGTTGAAAGCCAGATATATGGATTGGAAAACTAGGCAAAAGGAACTGAGGTAAATATGTCTTTAGTGGGAATTTTTTGTTGCTGCTGTTTGTCGTTCTAGAGTTGCACTGTGTTTAAAGGAATAAAGTTTAAAGGTTAATGTTGCTATCATTGAATAGTAGTTTATGGTCCAACTAATTTCCTACAAGGTTTGGTCTGTGAATAAATCAAATTGAAGATAAGAAAACACAATCCATTGCAGTTAGGCAAATTTAAACAGGTATGAAACATAACAAGTGGTCAAAGTTTAGGTGGCAACAATTTAGGTGGCAATAGTTGGTGCACATAACCTTAATTGCATGGACTGCCAAAAGAACCAACAGATCTGTCAACCAGATCTGTTCAACCAGAGTGCTCCTTGGAAGCAAGAATGGCTAGACTGCATCTCACTTATTTTGGATATGTAGTTAGCAGGGACCAATCCATGGAGAACATCATGTTTAGGAGAGTGGCAGGTCAAAGAAAAAAAAGGAAAACCCTCCACTAGATGGATCGACATGGTATCTTCAACAATAGGCTTAAACATAAACAATATTGTGTGCCTGGCACAGAATTTGGGAGTGTCCCATTCTGCTATACATAGGGTCACTATGAGTCAGACCCAACTCAACAGCACCTAACAACAACATGTCTCTTCATTAAGAATCCCTCCCCTGAGGCAACCACCCATCCATCTCATTCCCGGCCTCAACAGAACAGAAAGAGCTCACAATTCAAGACATGGATGCTCATGTTGGTCAAGATCTCAACCCTCTACTCATATGTGATTCTTCCTCCAACGTATTTTGTGCAGATCACAGATACTTAACACACTGTCTTTTAGGAAATAAGGGACAAAAAGGAAAAAAGAAAGAGAAATGAAAAAAACAGCTAACAAGGCAGTAAAAATAAGAAACAAACTACTACACTATTGCACCAAAATAAGAACAGTATGTTTTTAAGTTATGCTGAAGCTGTTCCTCATGCTTAGTCCTGCAAAATTCAACAAAAATCAGAATAGTCTCTACAGTTTAGATGTTGATGGAAGCAATAAACAAGTAACATAAGGGAATATTTTATAGTAGTTACTACCATATGAATAGCAGAGAAGTACTGAAATAGTGCCACGCATGGCACAGTGTCATGGAGTGTTTTGTTCTGTTGTACATAAGGTTGCCATGAGTCAGACCCAATTCGATGGCACCTAACAACAACAACAATGAATATATACTCTCCCCTTTGTACTTGTTTGGTTTTGTTGTTGTTGTTGTTGTGCTTCTCTGCTATTCATAGGGTTTTCAATGACAGATTGTTTTGGGAGTGAGTTGCCAGGTCCTTCTCCCTAGGCTGCAGCACCTGGTGGTGTTCCTAGGCAGTCTCCCATCCAAAGACTAACCAGGTCAGCTTTGCGTAGCTTCCAAGATCAGGCAGGATCAGATGCTAAGGTGCTAAGGCTGCGGGCATATATTCATTATAATCCCATATTTGTGAATAACAGAAAATTTACTGGAATAAAATCCACTGAAATGTCTCAGCTTTTATAGTTGAGAAATGAAATTATAGGTAATTTTAATTCTTTTATATTTTATGCATTTCATCCAAAATTTCCATTATATTAATGTATAACTTCAGTAACTAGAAAGCCTAACTAATAAATCTGAGCACTTACTATGTACTATAACAAGAAGCTTATTAGTGGGCAAAAATGAAAATCTGACATGTCACTTATTCTAAAGGTGCTTAAGAGTCTATCAGGGGAATGCTATTTATTTTTTGTTGTTATTTTGTTTTTATAGTAAAGATGAAATGCAATACCATCACAGCTCATTAAGAGAAGGAACTATTGTTTTGGTTAAATGGTATTTCTCCAGTGTCTAACACAATGCTTGGTGGAGAAGAGACAGTAATATGTATTTGGCAGTTACATTCCCAAATAGAGAATGATGAAATTCCAGCTTGAGATTAACCAAACACTTCATGGGTCCCAGACTGTACCCATCATTAAAAAGAGAGAGGAAGTTGGGTGTGAGGCCATGCACATATAGTCTCAGCTACTCAGGACGCTGAGGCAGGAGGATTCTTGAGACCAAGTTTAAGGCCAGCCTGGGCAACATGGGAAGACTCCTCCAAAAAAAAAAAAAAAAGGAAAGAAAGAAAGAAAAGATAAGATGACATAAAAGACAATTACCTTTTCAGTCACCAAGTAACATTTCCAAGAACACAAGATTAGAAACTGAGCCCTAATGTTTGTGTGGGCACGTGAAAGCTCCTATAACAGCTGCAAGATTAAAATTTCACAGAGAAATGGAGACAAGGTAAAAGACATTTACCATGTAAAATTTGTATGATGGTTGAATACAGAACAAAAGGAATTATTTTGGTACATATTGCAGTATTCATTCAGTTGTCTAATTGGACTCTTTTTCTAAACATAAAATTCATTGTTACTAAGATCAATAGAAAATGCAGGTATGGATATAAGTATGGAAAACATAGGTATAACAGAAGCCATTAACTATTTTGTACAAGTCTATACATTTAAAACCTCAACAAAATGTATCATTTTTTTCTATTTATTTATTTATTTATTTTTATTTTTGCAGTGCTGGGGCTCAAACCCAGGGCCTCATGCATGATGCTAGGCAAGTATTCTATTCTTTAGCTACAACACCAGACAAATTTTCTTTAAAAATATAATCAACTAAAGCTGGTTCAATGAAAAAAAATTTTTTAAAGGCTAGCCAGACTGATTTTCATAAAAGTAACTGAGAAAATTGTAAGTAGGATAAACTCATCTTAAATATGAAGCCTGCAGCCCTACCACTGTGGCATCCAGTTCCATCAGATCTCAGAAGCTAAGCAAAGTTAAACCTGGTTAGTACTCAGCTGGGAGACTGCCTGGGAACACCAGGTGCTGTAGGCTTGGGAAAAGGACCTGGCAACCCACTCCCCCAAAAATCCTGCCATTGAAAACCCTATGAATAGCAGAGAAGCACAACAATAGTGTTTTGTCTGTTGTACATAGGATCACTATAAGTCATATACTGACTCGACAGCACCTAACAACAACAACAAATATGAAGTGGGTCTATAGAAGAATTCCACCAAAACTTTATAAAACAGATTATTCCTACACTATTTAAATTTTCTCAGAGCATGTAGGGAAAAATTGGGAGGAAATTGACAAGAACCCCAAAACTGGGAAAACAGCTTTTGAAGATCTGGTTTGTAAATTAGAAATCTAGGGAAAGTGAAAGTAACTTGATTGGACATTTGTACAAAACCCTTCATAAATCCCCTGAACCTGATAGGACAATTAGAAAACAAAGGACTCGAAGCTGATTGGTTCGAGCCATCTATAAAAGGAGCTGTACTGCAGCAGCTCTCTCTCTCTCTGCTATATGGACCATCAGCAAGGAAAGGACTCCCTCTGGATTCGACCAGCAACATGGAAGCATCTCTCCTCATGACCACCAAGACCAGGACAACTAGACGGCACTCTCAAGGAAAGATGGATTACACGCAAGCTGAGGAAAACCTCTTGGACCCAGCACCAAGAGGCTCAAGCTGAGGACAGTCTCTGGTCCCAGCTCCAGAAGCAAAAGAGCCACCACTGCCCCTGAAGCAGCAATAGAGCTGCAGTACTCAGGCTGCTAACACTTGTTATAGCTGTGCACTTTGCTTGGGTTTGTCTCTGCCCTTGTCAGGGCTGAGAGGCAATAAAGAGGGGCACAGTCCCCTTAGATAAAGCACCCAAGGCTTTTACTTTCTCCCCTCTCATGGCATTCCTGAGGGTTCCGAGTGAGTTGTGTGTATGGGGCATGCCTCCCATCTGAACATCCAGGCCAGACTGGTGAGGAGCGTGCCCCACAAGAGTATATAAAAATAAAACATTTAGCTGGGTGTGGTGGCGCATGCCTGTAATCCCAGCGGCTTGGGAGGCAGAGCCACGAGGATTGCAAGTTCGAGACCAGAGGAAGTCTGCGTAACTTAGCGAGAACCTGTCTCAGAAAGTAAGGAAAAAAATAAAAGGGCTGGGGGTGCAGCTCAGTGGTCCAGCACTTGCAAAGCATGCAGGCATGAGGCCCCGGGATCAACCCCCAGTACCAAAAAAAAAAAAAAAAAGAAAAAAAAATTTAAACTATCTTTATGAAGTGAGAATAACATCAATATCAAAATCTTACGAAGAAACACACAAAAAATAAAATTACAGAACAATCTTGCTTATAAAAATCTTAAATATTAACAGGCAGAATTTAGCAGCTCAATAAAAGAATATCATAATCAGAACAGTTCAATAGGAGGAAGCCAATAATTTATCATTATAATAGTTCTAAGAAGAGAAATGATAGGTTCATCTGTATAGGCACTAAAATGGCATGTGACAGAACACTCAAACCTTCTTGTTGGAAATGTTCAATAAGTAGACTCTATGGATACTTCCTGGGGCTGGGATTTAGCTCAGTCGGTAGAGCACTGCACTGCAGTCTCTGAGGTCCTGAGTTCAATTCCCTGCACTGCAAAAATGGGAGAAGGACTTGGCAATCCACTCCCAAGGCAATCCCAAAACAGCCATTGAAAACCCTATGAGGGTCGCTATGAGTCGGATACTGACTCACGGCACCTAACAACAACAACAATGGATACTTCCTGAACACAACTTTTTGAGAAAATCATGCACACACATTAATATGTGTATATGTGCAAATATATGTATTTCAACCCCAAATCTAGCATGCTGTTTAACAGAGAAACATGGAAGCATTATCACTAAATTCATAGATGAGACAAAAACACTTAATGCCACAATAATTAGTTACACTACTACAAGCATTAGACAAAAGAAAAAATACCAGAAGTTAAAAAATCTGTAAAGAATATAAAATTAAGATTATTCACACATGATATGACCATATGCCTAGAAGACCAAGAACCAACAGAAAACTACTGTCAATAGTAATAATTCAGAATTAAAACATACAAAATTCAGACAGTTATTAATGGCCTTCATCTATAATGTTAACAGAAAAAGTTTTAAGTGCTGGGGATTTAGCTTAGTGGAACACTGGCCCAACATGCATGAATCCATAGGTTCTAAACCTAGCATTCCAAAAAATAAGCAAAACAAAACTTTACACAAATTAAATTTAACAGCAATTATTTGAGCAAAGAACTATTCCAGAGTTAGGGAGCATTCACAACTAGAAGAGGGTCAGAGAGTCCAAGAGCTGAGCAGTGAGCTTTGATAGGCAGAATATGGAAGCAAAGTACAGATCATTGATTGGTACATCTAGATTTGTCTTATTTGTGCATGGCATGATAACGTTATTTACCTTATTTGAGCAAGGTCTGACAAGCTGGCTGCCTATGATTGGCTGAAACTCAGCTGTTTGTGATTGGCTGAATCTTGGCTGTTTGTTACAAAAAATATGTAGTACCCCTACGTTAGGTTTTGGTTTGCTTATTTGCCAAGTTAGCATTGCAGTTTATTGAGTAAGGACTCAAAGTACAGAGAGAGCCTCAAGATAATGACCTTTTGCTTATTTAACAATAGAAAAAAAAACAGATTATGTGATGGAAAGGAGGGCCTCATCTACACAAAAAGATAAAATGCCTAGGGACAAATTTAAGAACTGTGCAAACGTTTTATGAAAATAATGATAAAAATATGCTGGACTAGAAGTTTGCATTTCATCACATATGTGAACCCCAAAGCCAAGAATGTTAGAGAAGAAACATTTCATAAGAAACCAGCCTCCAGGCATTGTCTAAGACATTAACAAATAATTTTACTTCTATTTAATTTGTTGTTGTTGTTAGGTGCCATTAAGTCCGTATCTGACTCATAGCAACACTATGTACAATAGGGGAAACAGTATAGTAGTGCTTCTCTGCTATTCATAAGGTTTTCAATGGCTGATTTATTTTTGGGAATGGGTTGCCGGATCCTTCTCCCAAGCCTGAAGCACCTGCTGTTCCCAGGAGGTCCCCTATCCAAGTACTAACCACACCTGACCCTGCTTAGGTTCAGAGATCTGACAAGATCAGACACCACAGTAGTATGGCTGCAGGCTCCTATTTAATTTAGATGCTTTTTATTTTTTATTCTAATCGCTCTGTCTTGAACTTTTAATATTACATTGAATAGAAGTAGCAAAAAGAGACACCTTTATTTTTATTCTAATCTTAGGGAAAACTTTCATCTTTTTATACAGTTTGCTTTCAGTTTTTCATATATGGTCTTTAACATATAGAAAAATCTATTTTTCTTTTGATCATTTCTACAAGTTTTTCTCTCCAATTTCATTTTTTATTGTGATAAATTATACATAACATAAACTTTACCATTTTAACAACTTTAAGTGTAAAATTCATTATCATTTAGTACTTTTACATTGTGCAACCACTGCCACTATCCACCTCCAGAACTTTTCGATTATCCCAACTAGCAATTCTGTACCCATTAAATAGTAACTCTCCTTACCCCCACCTCTCCCTTTATCCCCCCCTTTCCCCAACCCTAGCCCTTGGTAACACGTCTGTCTCTATGAATTTGACTATTTTAGGTACAGGTAAGTGGAATCATGTGGTATCTGTCTCCTTTTCATCTTATGTAATTTTTTTTCAGTTAAAGAGGGCTAACTCCAGGGCCTCATGCATACCTTGAAAACACTCTACCATTGAGCTGCACACCCAGCCTCTTTTCCTATTTTTTAATCAAGATAAGGTCTAAGTTATGAAGGCTGCCACTGGCCTTGAACCTACAATCCTCCTGCCTTTGCCTCCTGAGTCACTGGGATTACAGCGTGTGCACTACCACATCTGACCTCATCTTAGGTATTTTTGTTAAATTTCTTTTTTCATATCTCTTATTTCCTTTCCCTTTTGTTCTCATTTAATGTTCACCTTTGTTAAGGTGTTCCTTTCCACTTCTTGCCTGAGATTTAATTGCTTGTTGGCCCTCTCCTGAGGTCTTATCATCTATTTCTTAATTTTACAACCTTTCTTGGGACTTTTTCTTTTTCAAAATCATGTGTCAATCTCTCAAGTGATCATGAGAATTATACATTTGGATGCTTCTTTTGTCCCAGTTTTTTATCTCCTTTTTCCTTTGAGGTGTGTGTGTGTGTGTGTGTGTGTGTGTGTGTGTGTGTGTGTGTGTGTGTGAGTGATATGTCTATGGTCCAATGTTTGTTCTTTTCTGGCCAGTATTGCCCTGTAGACATGAACAGCTATACCAAGGCTAACATTTGCCAAAGAATGCAGTGAGTTAGGAGAGATATCTGTGGGAGTCTGAGGCTTCAATTCAGGTTTGTTGTCTTAAATGCCTTTCATAAAATGTTATTTGCAACCATGGAAATGTATGCAAATAATCAATAAACGTATAAAAAGGTGCCTACTCCCATTAATCATTAGGGAAATACAAGCTAAAATCACAATGAGATGTCATTACACATCCTCCAGAATGAGTAATTTTAAGAAATTGACATCAGCAAGTGTTGGAGAGGCTGTGGAGCTACTAGACTAGGTCATACATTACTGGTGGGCAACATAAATTGGTATAAACATGTTGAAAAATTATTTAGCTACTAAAATTAAATATGTATTTGCATTCACCCAGAAATTTTGTAGTAGCAGTTAGGTAGGGTCATAAGGGCAATGGTCTGGGTGGTAGATGCGCAGGTAGGTTAATTTTATAATAATTAATTATAAGTACTATTGTGTAATTTTGCAGTATCTAATACAATGTAATGTTTATTACAAACAATGATAGCCTATATGCAAGGTTTAGGTCCTTGATCTCCTTAAGAGTGGGCAGAGAGAGCTATTTTAAAGGCAAAGGTAAAATAGATACTCTTAATTCTCTCAACCAGGTTGGGGGAGAGGGACGGAAGATTGTGTGGGCCCAGGAGTTCTTTCTTCCTTCTGGCCTTAACTTCATTTCCTAGAAAGTTGGATATGATTTGCTGATTACTTTATGTCTGCCTGCAAGGAACATATTTGCTGCTTACCAATATTATGAAAGATTTAACTGTGAAATGGAGTTAATCATCTGAGGACCTGCATAACCAAACTCTGTGAAATGTGATTCTAACAATCAAGTCTCGTTTTTTACACCCAGTCCTGGAGCATCGAACTCACGGCCTCACACGTGCTAGGAAAACATTCCACCACTGAGCCATACTGCCCCTCTTTTCTTTTTTTTTCTTTTCTTTCCTCTCCCTCTCTCTCTCTCTCTCTCTCTCTCTCTCTCTCTCTCTCTCTCTCTCTCTCTTTTGAGACAGGGTCTCACTAACTTGGGCAGGCTGCCTCTGCCATCAAACTCACAATCCTCCTGCCCCAGTCTCTTGAGTTGCTGGGATTATAGGTGTGCCACCATGCCTAGCCTGGGTGTGCTTTTTAAATATGCCCAACAGAATGCCATCAATTGGCTTCTCCAACTAACAAAGAAAATGTGCAAAAGGAGTCAAACTCTCAGTGATTACGCCATTAGAATCACAAGATGTTCTGTTTAAGAAAACTTTACATCTTCTCAGTAGGAGAAACAACTCTTTGTTACTCAGAGATTAACTTGCCTCAGATGGCATTGATTCCTGTACTAATTTCCAACTGGAATTCTATTTATTACTTACACTTTTAAAAATTCATAACACAATTTATATGTCAATTTACCTTATATAGTTTATGTTTGCACATGTTCATTAGCTTGGACTTTAAAATCATTCACTTAGATCAAATGAAAAAGATAATTGAGCATACTTTTGTAGTGACCTTTGAGCTAATTTAAACATTGTTACACAGTGATACCGACCTTCCTCAGTTGGCTTGCTATGCACAGGTTCTCCTCAGTTACACAAGGAGGGGATTGAAAGACTTGGTAGGTGTTGCTTTTCCCTGTAACTTAAGAAGCCTGCTTTTTCCCATACCTTCTCTTGCAATCCCAGCTTTAATCATAACATCTCCACACAGAATGTGTTTTGTTTGCTTGGCTTCATTTTTGTTTTCTTTGAAGCAGGGGTAGAGAACAGTTTGATTCTCTTGCTAATTGTCATGTGTCACCAAGAATCTCCTTAAGTAAGCCTCCAATTAGAGGCTGTTGAGAAAGCCACACAAGGGAAAAAGTGAACTGTGCACCCCAGACAATGAAGCCCAGTGCCAAGGCCCTGGGGTGAAAACGTGCTCTGAGCTTTCAGTGAACAAGGAATCCAGTCTGACTAGACTTCACCAAGTGGGAAAATCCTGCAAAAAGAGGCATACCCAGAGGCCAGGGCATATATAGCTTGTAGAATGTGGTGTGGACTTTGGATTCGACTCTCAGTGAGATAGAAACCTGTTGGAAATTTGGAAGCAAGGGACTAACAGGGCCAGGGTACCTTCTGAAAAGATCAGCAGCACTGAGGTGAAGAATAGTCTATAGTAAAGCACATTGGTCAGGGTCCAGCCATGAAAGAGAAATCAATCTAGTTGCTTCATGCAGAGGTAATTTTAAGAGTTGTAGTTGTTGTTGTTAGGTGCTGTTGAGTTGGTGTCCGACTGATAAGGACCCTACATACAACAGATGAAACACTATTGTCATGCTTCTCTGCTACTCATAGGGTTTTCAATGGCTGTTTTTTGGGAGTGGGTTGCTGGGTCCTTCTCACAAGCCTACAGCACCTGGTGTTCCCAGGCAGTCTGCCGTCCAGGTACTAACCACACCCGACCCTGCTTAGCTTCCAAGATCTGACGGCATCAGACACGGTACTGGTATGGCTGCAGGCATTTTAAGGGTAATAAATGTTAAAAGGAAGAATGGGGTGATACCAGAGATCAGAAGCTGCCCCAAATACCCCTGGCTTGAGCCCATGGGGCTGTACCAGCTCCTGTGCCATTTGGAGATGCTGTCATTGACCTATTCTACTGCAGAGGTGCCACCTTGACAAAGGAAGAAACTCTTGGAGTTAGGAATAATCCTACCTCCACTCCCACCATTGAAATGCTCAGCACTGCCACACTATTAAATCCAGAAGCAGGAAGTTCCTCTCCTTCCACCTTCCAACTTCCTGGTAGTCCATCCTACTGACAGAACTTCATGGGAAGCCAAGTGGCAGGAGAGCCTAGTAAATGTAGTTTATACACTCTGGGCCCCTGCAGTACAGAGCATAAAAGAGTAAGCGTAGACCTAAGAAATAACAGATACACAATCTCCAAAGAGTCAAGAGTAAAATCAGGGAGACCATTGGGATGCTATCGCTATATATAGTTCAGGTGAAAGATAGTGATTTGAACTTGGGTAAAAGTAGTTGTATATAATACATATTTTGAAGATAAGGCCAAACAGAAGAGTCAAGAATGATTCCAAGGACTTTGACCCACATAAACGGGATAAAGGACAGCCCTATTTATTGAGACAGAGAACACTAGAGGAGGTTTGCATTGTTTGGTGGAGAAATCAAATAAAAAAACTCTACTTAAAATTAAGTCTATGATGCCTATTACAAAGCCAAATGGAAATTAATAGGATATAGTTAGATATGCCCTTTGGAATTCAGAGGAGAGTTTGAAATTAGAGCCTTTTCTGAGTGAGCATCATCCACGGAATTAGATGAGAGAGTGACTGTGAAGAGAGCCTCACAACATTTGAACACTGAGAGGTCAGGAAGAGGAAAAAGATCAAGCGAAGGAAATCCCAGAGGACTCAACTGAGTTAAAAGTAAAGCTAGAAGAGTGCAGGAACACGGAAAAGAGTGTTTCCAGAGAAGATGGGAATGGCCAGAGTGACAACTGTTGCTGGGTAGAGGGAGATTAGAACTGAGATCTCCAATTGGATTGGCAAGGAGGAAGCAGAGACCCAGAATGGCGTGGGTTCCCTTTTTGGAGGACTGCTACAAAAGAGAGCAGAAAAATGGCACGGTAGCCAGTCAACAGAGAATTTTAAAAGGATAGGTGATGTTAATGCTTAGGTGTACACTGCTGGAAACCATGGGTTTCCTGCCCTCAGTGAACTAACCTTCAAGGGACCTCCCTGCCCCCATGGTACCCAGGGCCTCCTGCATACTAGGCAAGCGCTCTACCACTGAGCTATATCCCCAGCCCTCCACGAAATTCTTGAGGTCCTTCGGTGCAGCCAGATCGTGCAGGAGGGAACCGGGTTGGGGGAAGAGGGAGACAAAATAAGCATCCCTCCACTTCCTCCTGGGGCCCAGGCGGCCCAGGATTCCAGCACCCACTCTCCACACACCCGGAAAGGCCCTGCCCACGGTCGCCTAGCGCGCTGGGCGGCGCCAGGCCTCCCAACTCTGTCTATTCCGCCACATCTGAAGAGCCGCAAAACCGAGGAGGAAGGAAAACCCCCTCCCCACGCCGTCTGGGTGCGCAGGCCGCGCTCGGTGTCTTGGGCGCTTCCTGCCTGACGTCCGGCTCGCCCAGCAGCTCGCCCTCCGTGCCTCAGTGCCTTTCTGGAAAACTCTTCCCCTTTTCTGAGCCAGCACGGAGCGTCTCTCCCCAGACCCGCCAACCTCTTCCACCCACTCCCGAACCCCGACTTCTGCCCCTCCAGCCCCGCCCCACCCAGCGGGATCGCCAGACCCGCAGTTGGCTGTAGGAGCGTGTGGTGGGCGGGGCTCTAGGTCACGTGGGACGTCCGGACCAATACGCGCAGGGCAGGGCATCCCGCCCAGAGGCGCCGAGCTGCCGTAGGGCAGTTGGATCTGGTAGGTGCCGAGGCCGCTGCGGAGTTAATTCACAGTGGGACCAGTGTGGTGCTGCTTGGGGTAAGCGGAGGGGATCCACCCGAAGGGAGCGTAGGGACTGCGCCCTCTCGCACCTGCCTCTGCCCCTCCCGCCACGGCCTCGAGCCGCGGCACCCCCGAACCACGCCTTTCTTCCCAAACCAGGCCATGGACCGCGAAGTCCAGCGCCTTCGCCAGGCGTTCCGGTCAGGCCGATCGCGACCCCTACGGTTCCGGCTGCAGCAGCTCGAAGCTCTGCGGAAGATGATTGTGGAGCACGAGAAGGACTTCCTAGCTGCCATCGGCGCTGACCTGTGCAAGGTACACGCGCGGTGGGAGGAGCCCGGACTCTGGATTCGCGGTGCCCCTCTTGGGGACTGCCTTTGGCCCGTGGTTTTGCTTTTTTTTTAACTTTTATTTTTCCCACTCCTTTATCTTTTGTGAGTAAGCAACCATTGAGGGAGAGGTTTTTCCCCATTAGTACTGATAAAACACAATTCCTGCCAACTTTCCCTGTTCTACAGCCTTGCTTAGAGCGTGCCCTGTCGTATCTGCACACCCATTGGAAGTGCATGTGTTTCCTGTCCTTGTAGTTCCTCTTCTGCGAATTGCCTTTTATTTTCTTGCCCATTTTTCTGTTGGGTTTATGGTTTGTTTCCTTATGATTTGTCGGAACTCTTTGTATATTCTGGATGTCAGTCATCTGTCAGCTTGATTTATTGAAGTTATTCTTCCCCAAGTTTATTTCTTGACTTGTGTTTTTATGGTTTCTTTTTGTAGACAGTAGTTGGGGGAGATACCACTTTCGTATTCAAATTTTTCTTCATGAGTTTGTGTATTGTTAGGTCAGTGCTTTTTAAACTCTGGTGTGCTGACAATCACCTGGGGACCTAGCTAAAATGCAAAATATGGTTCAGTCGGTTTGGGATGGGGTTTGAGGTTCCAAGTTTCTAATAAGGTCCCAAGAGATATCATGTTGCTTTGTTTGAAAACACATTTTGAGTAGCAAGGTTTTAAGTAGTGTTTAGGGCATAAATATATTCCCTTATATTTTATAGTAATATTGTTTTCATCTAGTTTTTACTTTTTATTGCATTCAGGCATACCAAGGCCTTCCTCTGGGTGTATGATTCTCCCTTCCCCAAAGACTATTTCAAAGAGTAGTAACAGTAGTAGTGGTAGTAACAGTATTAGTTATAACATTTCCTTTAGAGTACTTTTGATGGAGAGGGGATATGATATTAAATAAACAAGATGGGGTAATTAAGATTCAAGCCTGTGAATCATTTATTCATTTTACAAGCATCAAATATTTGTGTGTGTGTGTGTAATCGTTAAAGAAATACAGTAAGTTCCCTGCCACTGAGAGTTTTAAACTTGCTTGAGAAACCAAACATGCACAGATGAAATGTGGGTATAATTATAAACCAGTGTATTAAGGATGAAATATTAAGATATAGATCGAAAGTATAATTGCTGTTACATAAAGTGTGGTCAAGGCAAATCATTGTCAATCAGGGAAGTCTTCCTGAAAAACGTAATGTTTAAGCCAGATTTTGCAGAGCTTGGAACAGTAGAGAAGGATTTATAGGCACTGAATATGGTATATTAGAGAGGGAAGTATCAAGTTCTTATCAGAGGTGTGGAAGATGCAAAAGGAATCTGGATGGCAAACCAGATGGTCTGATAATACAGGTTGTTGTCACTGCAGAAGTGTCTGGCCTGTGGCTTTTGATGTCCTGGGCCAAGTATATCATACTCATCGTGCAAGATTAACTGTGATTTTCTTGTACTAGAGTGAATTAAATGCATACGCTCATGAAGTCATTACTGTCCTTGGGGAAATTGATTTTATGCTGGGGAATCTTCCTGAATGGGTGACCACTAAACCAGTTAAGAAGAATCTGCTTACCATAATGGATGAGGCCTATATTCAGCCAGAGCCTCTGGGAGTCATACTGATAATCGGAGCTTGGAACTATCCCTTCGTTCTCACCATGCAGCCACTGGTGGGAGCCATTGCAGCAGGTCTGGTGCCAGCTTATTTCTTTATACTCCTTTGGAAGGGTGTATTCTCTCATGTTGGCTTTAAATTAAGGATTAGAATTGCAGATTAGAATCTGATTTTGTAACCTTCTAAAACTGTGAGAAGGGTGCGGATTAGATTCAAGAATATACAGTATATATACTTTTTTAAAGGTATGGGCTGCTGAGAAGATTTGCATGGCTTTTTTTAAAGTAGCTGGGGAGAATAAACCTGTGAGGGTGTCAGGTATATGAGTCAATAGGCCCAAGGTTTTGGAGTCGGGCATGTATATTTTAGTGTGATTTCAGTTGCTGGCTCTGCCTTTGATGAAACATTTAATTCTGTCTGACCAGTTTCTTCATTCAAATTAAGGTCCTTGGAGTATTGCTAGCTTGGGTGTATAGCACATCCCAATAAATTAAGTCCTTACTGTATCAACAGTTTATGTTGACATAGCCTGCTTGCCCAGTAATTCCAGGTCAGAGAGGAAAATCCCAGAACAAAAGTGACAGAGAAATGATAGAAAATTAGATTAGTAGGAAAGGTTGATGGAACCTGTTGTCATTGACCTGGAGATAATGAAAAGTAAGGCATTAGCAGTTGGGAAGGAGTAAGTGAAAAGAAAGTGAGATAAGGAAGAGCAGATTTAAGAGCTCCAGAAATAGCCAGGAGCGGTTGCAAACACCTGTAATCCCAGCAATTTGGGAGGCTGACAAGAGGGTCAGGAGTCAAGGCCAGAGGCAGCCTGCGTAATTTAGCAAGACCCAGTCTCAAGATAAAAAATAACGAAGGGGCTGGAGGGTACAGCTCAGTGGTAGAGTGCTGGCAAATTATGTGCAAGGCCCTGAGTTCAGCCCCCAAGTACTGCCAAAAAAAACCCTGCAAAAATAAGCTGGGCACCATGGCCAACACCTGTAACCCCAACAACTTGGGGCACAGAGGCAGTTTGAGGCCAGAGTCAGCCTGTACAACCTAACAAGACTCCGTTTCAAAATTTAAAAAATAAAAACAAAAAAAGAGCTGAAGGTGTAGCTCAGGAGTTGAGCACTTGCCTAGCAAGCGCAAGGCTCTAGCACGTTAACCCTCTAGTACTGAAACAAAAAGAAAAAAGGAGGAAAGCTGGAGAAATAGTTGGAGTACTTAACCTGTCCTCCCAATGTGAAGATCATCTTAGTAGCTATTAAAGTTACTCAAGTGTTAAATGATACTGTTTTGCTTTTTACTTTGTTTAGGAAATGCTGTGATTATCAAGCCTTCAGAACTAAGTGAAAATACAGCCAGGATCTTGGCTAAACTCCTCCCTCAGTATTTAGACCAGGTAAGAATATCTTGACCCATCTTTAGCACATCTATCTGTTGTGGAAAACACACATTTGATTTCCCTGTTAGTGCACGTCATTGCTTGCTGGGGATCTGTGTACACTTTCCTTAATCTTCCAACATTTGGCTTAATAAGAGAAGTTAAGTTCCAAAATACACTGCGGAATAACCCAGCTATTATGGTTACACAGCATATTTAGGCCCACAGCTTCCTAAGTGTCTGCTATTTATAGCTCTTATACCAGTGGGCATTTTGGATTAATCCTTTTTGGCACTAACGTGATTGTAGATGTATTCTTTTAGTGAATTAGTCAATGAGGGGCTGGTACTGTGCTGCATGCTAGCATATTTTTGTCACTGACAATCTCTTTTGTCCTAACAGAATATCATACAGTATTATTGTATTGAGTACATCTGCTTTTAAAAGGGGCATGTTTCTGGGCATGGTGGTCCATACCCGTAGCCCCAGAGATTTGGGAGGCAGAGGCAGGGGCAGGAGGATTGCAAGATTGAGGCCGGAGATAGCTTGTGTAATTTAGTGAGACCCTGTATCAAGATAAAAAATAAAAAATAGGCTGAGAGCGCAGCCCAGTGGTAGAGCACTTGAAAAGTATATGTGAGGCCCTGGGTTCAACCCTCAAGTAATGAAAGAAAAATAGATAAATAATGAAAAATGAAAAGGCAGATCTGTGACATGTAAACTACAGGAAGAAAGTGGGCTCCTGAACTATCAGGTGGATCTTCATTCTGGGTTAAAATGCTGACATCTAAGAATATCAGAAACTGAATAAGGAAATGATCTCAGCTTTGGGGTGGTTCACTCCTTAGAATTGGAGTGTCTCATACCTTCCTAGAGAGGATATTGATGAGTAAATGGGACTGCCACATTCCACATGCAGTTGCTTCAGGGACGAGGTTTCATTTAGCTTTTGTCAAAAGGCAACTTTGAAATGTCTTACATGTATTATACACATTAGTTTATACTGGCCTTGAGGCTAACTCTGGCTTTTTGAATAACACTGTTCTCTTTATTGTTCTGTCACTATTATTGCAGCTTACAGAACATTTTCGTTCTAATAGTTGTGGTTATCCAATCCAGACAGATGAAATGGAAGGTAGTGGGATGCCATGTATTGAATATAAGTTCAAACTAGAATATGGAGGATTAAGGTCCTACTTTGCTCCTCACCAGGGGCAAAATTCTCTAATAGTCCACTCTGCCTAGATGGGGAGGACCCCCATGTCTCCATCAGCTTGTCAAACTGTGGGGGGTTGCGTGTTGCTGTGATGCTGAAAGCTATGCCACCGGCATTTCAGATACCAGCAGGGCCACCTATGGTGGACAAGTTTCAGCTAAGCTTCCATACTAAGACAGACCGGGGGAAGGACCCAGCGGCCCACTCCCAAAACAATTAGCCATTGGAAACCCTATGAATAGCAGAAAAGCACTGTCAAATATAGTGCGGAAAATTGAGGCTTCCAGACTGGAAAGCATTCAAGAAATGACTGGGGAAGAGTTGCCTCCTCAAAGTAGAGTCAGCCTTAATGACCGGAATGAAGTAAATCCCCTGGGACCTCCATTTGATGATGTGAACAACTCAAAATGAGAAGAAATATAGTGGCTGCCACAGTGGTCTCAAACATAAAAAGATCATGTTCAAGCCGGGCGCGGTGGCGCACGCCTGTAATCCCAGCAGCTCAGGAGGCGGAGGCGGGAGGATTGCAAGTTAGAGACCTGAGGTAGTCTGCATAACTTAGCGAGACCCTGTCTCAAAAAGTAAAAAAAAATGGGCTGGAGGCGCAACTCAGTGGTCCAGCACTTGCAGAGCGTGCAAGCGTGAGGCCCTGGGTTCAACCCCCAGTACCGCAAAAAAAAAAAAAAAAAAAAAAAGATCATGTGCATAGTTGGGTAGCATTTCGTTCTGTTGTACTTCGGGTCACTCTGAGTCAGATCTGACTCAAAAGCCCCTAACAAAACAGAGATAGAGATGATGATACTATACCCACTTCAGTTAGCTTAATGAAGGATAAGTCATATATGACCCAAAGATTAAGCCATAGAAAAGTGAAAAATTGAAATGTGTTGGGCAGTGAAACCATAAAGTGAGAACTAATTAGCCTTTCAAAGAGCAGGGAATCAAGTGGAAAAGTGAGGCCCACAAACAAGCTTATACCTCATGCAACTCAGGATCTTTCAAACATCTCCCTCTGTCTGCCTTCCTTGCCATTTGTTCTCAGTTGTTACTTTTCATGCTGCTGCTGTTCTTTCTCAGAATAGTTGCCAATAATAGCACAGTGCATAAAGGGCTCAGTCCACAAAAGCTATGTGAATTCACCCAGTAACAAGTTCAGGGATGTTCAGTAGCTTACCTAAGGTTACATAAACTAGTGAGTGGGAGAGCCCAGATTGAATCCAGATATATTTCAAAACCAAGTGCACACAGCTACAATGTTATGTATACTATTCATTCAGCAGACTTGGACTTGTTTTCTACCTTGGGCTTAGCCCTGCTCTTCATTGTATATAGAGAGAACATTCCAATGAAGCAGCATCTGGGACCTGTGCTGGTCATCCATAGAAGCCACTTTCTCACTAAAATACTCAGCTTCCACACAACACCCCTCCTCCCATTTCCCTGGTGAAATCCAACTCTTTGCTCTTACTTTTGCCCTCATTGCCAATCTCGTATAGAAAACATTGAACCCTCCATGTTAGCTTCATGTAGTTTGATGGTTCTCGTGCACAAGCAGACTCTTCTCTTCTCCTTGTGGTTCTTCACCTCCCTGTTCCATCTCTCATAGGGAATGGTCTTGATCTGCTGGTTTTACCCAGTGTTACATTTACGTTGAAAAACTGCTCATGTTAGACACTAGGATTAATTTGGTAACATAAGAATTTTTTTCTCTTTCTTTGAGAACCTGTATGTTGTTATTAATGGTGGCGTTGAGGAAACTACAGACCTTCTGAAACAGCGATTTGACCACATTCTCTATACGGGAAATAGTACAGTTGGAAAAATTGTTATGGAAGCTGCTGCCAAGCATCTGACCCCCGTGACACTTGAACTGGGCGGGAAAAGTCCATGTTATATTGACAAGGATTGTGACCTGGATGTTGTTTGCAGGTGAGACTGGTCCTGGTTTTCTGGGGTTTTCCCAGCACAGTGGAAGCTTTTCCTAATAGGTTGATGTTGTCCTTTGCACTTGAATTCCATGTCATATGGCTCCAAGGGACCTCATTAAGCTTTGGTGGTCGATATGCTCAAGAGTAAAAGAAATCTTTCATAAAACTATTTTTGGTGCCACTCTTGGAAATAATGAGCCATAGCTCCTGACATCAGAGGGTCGTCCTTAGGAACTCTGGAAAAGTTCTTTTTGTTCTTGAGTTTACAGATAAATCTGGCAAGAGATTTTGTGCGGAATTGCTGTTTTTGTAGTTCTTGGGATAGAACCGAAAGCCTACCACGTTTAGCCTGTGCTATAACACTAAGCCACGACCCCAGCCTCTGGCACAAAATTTTTATGTTGTGCTGGTCAGTGATCCAGGAAGTAGATAATCCATAGTATTATATGTGCCTAATAAAATCTTTAAATTCCCCATTGAGAGGGTATTATGTTCATCTCTTCACTGAGATCCTCTGTTGACAAAACCCAGTATTACTCATCTTTTAATGCTGAATAGCATCCTGCAACCAGAAGCTTGAAAATGCAAGGTTTCAGGTTCTCTCTGCTAAATCAGGTTTAGCTACCATGAAGTGGCAAAACACAGAACTACCTCTGTGCTCTGGGTGGTGTGGCTTTCTCCCCTCCTCAGACATTGGGAACCAAAGAAGAGGTGGAGAGTTAGGTCAGGGTTCCAGAGTGGCTTCATAAGTAGAAGCATAATTTCTAGAACAAGAGTTAGTGAATGTGGCGGTCATGGGCTTCTATGCATACATAGGAAGGGGTATTAGTTACTTTTGCATCACTGTGACCAAAGCACCTGACTGAAACAACTTAAAAAAGGGAAGATTTATTTTGGGCTCACAGTTTTGGAGGAGTGAGTCCATCATGGCAGACCTGGAAGAAGAGAGCCCACAGTGACCTACTTTCTCTAAATATGCCCCACCTACTTTTTACCACCACTCAATAATATTATCCCATGAAACACCATCATTGGCACCCTCCACAGGTGTGCCTTACTAATCCCCTGGACATTTCTTAGTCCAGTCACATTGACAGAAGTGTTTTTCAAAGAGGAGGGAGGATCCACATAGAGGGGATACTGGCAGTGTCCTGGTTTATACTTCCACATCTTCCCAACAGGACCTAAAGCCACAGCCAATGGAGGAGGAGTCTGAACCAAGCTCTTGTCATCCAGGATGCTCTTTTAACTAGAGAAGAAAGGGAAAGAGGTATTGGAAGGCTGCTCTCCCTTTTCCTGAAGCCAGGAATGGCTTCATTGTTTAGCTATTACGACTTGCCAAGCTGGTTTGAGAACTTCCCTGCTACTTAGAATATTCTATCTCAATTGGAAAACGCATTCTAAATTCCAACCAACTGATACAGAGAAGAGTTTTGAGATTTTTGTTTTTGTTTTTTATTGTTGTTGTTAGGTGCCATCTAGTTAGGTCCAACTCACAGCAACCCTTCGTACCACAGAATAAAACACTCCTTAACATTGTACCTTGCCCAGCACTATTGTCAGTGCTTCTTTGTTATTTATAAGAGTTTTCAGTGGCTGAGTGTTTCAGGATTGAGAGTGGGCTACCACATCCTTCTCACGTTTTGGGGGTGGTGGAGATCGAACCCAGGGCCTTATAGTACAGAGCAGCACTCTACCAGCTGAGCCAAACTCCAGCCCCAAACTGAACTTTCCCCTGTGAGATGTTGTTTTGTAACAATTACCAGTTAATCATATGGATCCATTTTGGTTGGAAAACATTGGAACAACACAGTATGTAACCAATGAAAATTTGGCCACATTATAGCTATTCTGGGTCTTTTCCCTCAGACGCTTAGCCTGGGGGAAGTACATGAACTGTGGTCAAACCTGCATCGCTCCTGACTATGTTCTCTGTGAAGCCTCGCTCCAGAATCAAATCGTGCAGAAGATTAAGGAGTCCGTGAAGGTCTGTGTTCAGTACTTTGATTCCACTGATTTTAGTAACATAAACAGCCAGATTAACTATTTGCAAGAACATCCCCATTCCCTTCTCCCCCCCAAAAAAATTCCAGTAGCATAATAACTTGAATTAACTTATTGGCTAATTGGAAATGCTCTGAACACATTTTATATAATGTCAAAAGAAAGCAAGGTTAGGTTGGTGTAAATCCACTCAAATATCTAATTGATTTGTTGATGATTAGTTGTGGCATATACTTTTTTAAAGAAAGTTAAATAATGGTGTCTGTGGTTTTGAGAGAATGTTGCCAATCCCTTGAAGTATAATTGGAGACTCTTTGGCATATTGTCCATTGCTGATGAAGATTATCAGGTTTTGTTTGAAGGAGTGAGTTAATTAAATACCTACTTATAGTGTACCCTTTAGACGGTGACCAGTCTTTAGGATGTTTAAAGATATGCAAGGAAGGCTGTGTGATAGTATACTAAACTAAGACTTGAAGGAAATGTAGAATCTAATTTGTTAGAAATAAGTAGGGAATTCAAGGCCAGCCTGGGCTACAGAATGAGACCATTTCTCAAAACAAAAAGTTTTAAAAGTTTAAAAAATTAAAAGAAGAAGTAGGAGGAGAAGAGAGAAGAAAAAGGAGGAGGAGGAGGAGGAGGAAGAAGAATGGGATGAATGGGATGACCAGTGTAATTGAGTTCGGTGGTCAGAGGAGGTTGCTAAGCCCCCTTGCTGAAAGAAATTATTGGAAATACTGAGCCGGTCACAGTGGCACACGCCTGTAATCCCAGTGGCTTGGGAGGCGGAGGCAGGAGGATCTCAAGTTCGAGACCAGAGGCAGTCTGCGTAACTTAGCGAGACCCTGTCTCAAAAAGTAAAAAAATGGACTGAGGATGCAGCTCAGTGGTCCAGCACTTGCAGAGCATGCAAGCACGAGGCCCTGGGTTCAACCCCCAGTACTGAAAAAAAAAAAATTATTGGAAATACTCAACCAATAATAGTGGATCACTAAAAGGAAGAATCAAAGTTGCAAAGATTAGTGTGTGATCAGAGGATGAAGATTATGTATCAGGCAATTCAAGGAGACAAAGTTAGGTGCTAAGGTCTTGACATGGGAATTAGACATTGGTGATGGGACTGAAGATGGAGAAGATGGACATTAGCCAGATTCAGGGATTGTGTGGTGCGAGATAGAGTAGTTAAAAATACTTGTGGAATTGAAAATAGTTGGGAATTGGAGAAGTACTTAGCTGACTGCACCAATAAAATCAGTTTCAAAGGAATAAGGGCCAATCTGTCCACCTTTGAGCCATTTATGCTCTAACACGGTGGTTCTCAACCAAGCTGTGTGTTCCACTCATTGGAGAGCCATTTAAGAACACGTTTCTGGTCCTTATCCTCCAAAGACTTTGATTCAGATGGTCTAGGGCCCCCAGGTGATTCTGTGATATACTCTAGCCCGAAAACCTGTTTGTTGCCCTGGACTTAGGGCCAGAATCATGATTTTAACAAGCTGCCTGGGTGATTTCTGCCACACACACTTGAGAATTGTTCTGGGAGGACAGTGAATGAACAATGCTCATTTTTATTTGAGATTAAACTCGGACACTCAAAAGGCTTTGAAGAGATGCAGCAAATTCAGTAATTGGGGGGGGATTGTTGTTGGTTGGGGTTGTTTGTTTGTAATTTTTTGAGACAGTCTTGCTGTGTCGCCCTGGTTGGCCTGGAATTCACTGTGTAGACCAGGCTGGTTTCAAACTACTATCAATCTTCCTGCCTCAGCCTCCTAAGTGCTGGGACTGCAAGTGTGCACCACCATGCCTGGAGATAAAGTTAGTAGTTTTCTGTTGCTTTACATAGTAAGTATTGGTTGTATGCTTATTGCAGTTCCTTTCTCTTGGTAATTTAACAAAGCTGTGTTTTGACCCATTCAGTAATTTCACTATCATCTGTGACTGTTAAAATACCAATCCATGAACCAACAAAATGGAGCAAAGATTGACAAACATTTTTGGTAAAGAGCTAGACGGTAAATATTTTAGGGCCTGCGAACCAGAGAGTGTGTGTGCCACAGGTACCCAACTTACCTCAGAAGGTGAGCAGCCACAACCATTGTGTGAACAAAGGGTGACCCTGATACAAAGCGAGACTTCTTTCCTGACACCCACTCCCACAGTCACCCCTAGGAATGCCCGTGGGTAGACCGTAGAAGATCCTTAGGAACCTGGAACCCTGGAAACTGATAGACTAGAGGTGGAGAGGCCTGCTTTATTTTGTTATCCTTGATCTGCCACAAAGCTTAAACTTAACTGCTGTTATACTACTATTAAATTATTTAAGCACTAGAGTGTTAAGATTCTGTGAAGATATAAAACCAGGTCAATTTGGGGGCATAAGTGGGTTTTGAACTAACTAAAGAAATTGAAATATGCATCTTTGTGACAATTAAATACTCCTGTTTTCAATAGGAATTTTATGGAGAAAATATAAAAGAGTCTCCTGATTATGAAAGAATCATCAATCTTCGTCATTTTAAGAGAATACAAAGTTTACTTGAAGGACAAAAGATAGCTTTTGGAGGGGAGACTGATGAGGCCACACGCTACATAGGTAACAGAACTTTACCTTTTACTATGGGAAGATGGCAGTTTAGCAGTTTTTACTGCTTATTGACTCTACGTAAACTTTTATTTACATAGTGTTTCATAGTTAAATTATTAAATACTGCTTTCTAGTATACTGCTTTGCTTAAAACTATTTTTGAATGGATATATATACATGTTTAGTAATACCACCTGTGTTTTCTTCTTGAAACACCGACAAACAGAACAGAACTTTATGTAATTATCTCCCATTCACAGATGAGAGAGTAGCACAGATAAGGACATAGTTTTGCCATCATTCCACACCTAGACAATGCCAGGACTGTTCCAGATATAATGTTTTGATCTATCATGCTTGACCTTATTATATTTTCACCTTTGTATGTCTTGGTTTTTGCCCTGAATATATATTACTTTGAATTTTGAGAATTTTTTAAATTGTTGTTTTGTTTTAGAGAGTTTTTGTTTGTTTTTGTAATGTTGGTACTTGAACCCAGGGCCTCACACATGCTAGGCAAATGCTCCATCACTGAGCTTTTAGGTCCCCAGGCCCATTTATTATTTTAATTTTTGAGATAGGATCTTGCTAGGTGCTCAGCCTGGCCTCTAGCCTTGAACCTGTGATCCTCCTGCCTCAGCCTCCTGAGTAGCTGGAATTACAGGTGTGCACTATTGTGCATGGCTGAATTTTGTTTCATTTTGTTTTTTGCAATGTGGGGGATGGAATCCAGGGCCTTGTACATGCGACCACTGAGCTGTGTCCCTCACCCATATTATTTTGAACGTTATATCTTTTTTTTTTTTTTTTTTTTTTTTGTGGTACTGGGGATTGAACCCAGGGCCTTGTGCTTGCATGTTCTGCAAGTGCTGGACCAGTGAGCTGCACCCTCAGCCCATTTTTTGCTTTTTGAGACAGGGTCTCGCTAAGTTACACAGACTGCCTCTGATCTTGAACTTGCGATCCTCCTGCCTCTGCCTCCCCAGCCACTGGGATTACAGGCATGCGCCACCACGCCCAGCTCGTTAAATCAAATTTTTAAAAATAACTTATAAGGGGGCTAAAAAAATACAGATATATTTTATGAACAAAGATGTACCCCGGATTTCTTTCCTTTTTAGATAGGATGTTGTTGTTGTTGTTGTTGTTAGGTGCCGTCGAGTCGGTATCCGACTCATAGCGACCCTCTGTACAACAGGGGAAACACTATTGTCAGTGCTTCTCTGCTGTTCATAGGGTTTTCAATGGCAGATTGATTTTTGGGAGGGGGTTGCCAGGTCCTTCTCCCTAGCCTACAGCTTCTGGTGTTCCCAGGCGGTCTCCCATCCAGGTACTAACCAGGCCTGACCCTGCTTAGCTTCTGAGACCTGACGGGATCGGATGCCACAGGGCTACCGCTGCAGGCTTTAGATAGGATGCCATCACTAAAATAAATAAATTAATTAATTAATTAAATAAAAATGAAAATAAATAGAACTTTTAAAGATTTAAATAATGAGAAATTTATTGTTTTATAAGGAGGCTCTCCTGAGCTGGATGTGGCTCAGTAATGCCATTGAAAACCTGATTCTTCCATCTTGATGTTTTCGCTATCTTCAGGATGGCAATGTGGCCCACTTCTAAGCTAATCAATGGCCGGAGAAAGTGCTGTCATGATTACTTTGGTCTAGTTAGGACTTTCCCCTGAGCTGGAACTAGGTTGCCTTCCCTGAGCATCTAATGATGCAGAGGAGGTGGGGGCCCAAACCACACTGGTTCTGTGACCCAAGGAATATGTGGGCAGTGGATTTGGGGGAGCAGCTTGTATACTACTATAGTGGTGCTACACAGAGTTTTCCTCAGCCACAGTGCCAAGATAACCTAGTACAACGGTCCCCAACCTTTTTGGCACCAGGGACTAGTTTCATGGAGACAGTTTTTCCATGGGTCAGGGAATAGAGGAGGGGAGAGGAGAGGGTTGGTTTTCAGGATGATTCAAGCCCAACATTTATTGTATATATACAGATGAAGCTTCACTTGCATTCCCACCACTCACATGGGTATAGTTCACAGACCGTGGGTTAGAGACCCTTGACCCAGTAGAAACTAGGGTTTGTAAAGGAAAAGAGCCAAGCTGTTATTATCAGATGTCTTCTCTTGTAGTTGGTGATGCAGTTTGTTGACAGCGTCTTTCTGTGTACTGCACATTGTTAGCTCACATTGGCATGGAGGCTAACACACTCTGCACAGCTACTTCAGCATCCCCTTTGCCCTCCTTTTTGTGCTCTTTCCCCATTGTAGATAGAACATTGAACTTGGGCATAGGGAATCTTCTCCACTTGGGTATATTTTCTTAATCTGTAACAGAGGTATAATAAAAGTCAATGAGATAATATGCATGAACATACTTGAAATAAGAAAAAACTGTTGATGTGATTCACAGAGGAGCTTTCTGTGCTCCCAGAAAGACCTATCCATAGAAAAAATGTCAATATAAACTCCCTGGCACAGAGTAGTGCCTAAGGTCACTATGAGTCAGACCCAACTCGACAGCACCAAACAAAAACAACAAATATTTGCATGGGTTTTAGTCACATTCTTTTTAAATTCTTTTCTCTTTTTTCTCCCCCTTTTTTCCTTTCTAGGGTTAGGCTTCTGGGAATCAAACCCAGGGCTGGCACATGCTAAAATATGACTTGGGCGAGCAAGGGAAACAAATGGGTAGATGACCCAGTAAAACAAATGTAAGATGAGGCCTTTGCAATTTTGTCTTCTACTTTAGCATTTTTAATTTTCATTTTGTTTATTTTCAGCCCCAACAATACTTACTGATGTCAATCCTGAAACCAAAGTGATGCAAGAAGAAATATTTGGGCCAGTTCTTCCAATAGTGCCTGTGAAAAATGCAGATGAAGCTATAAGTTTCATAAATGAACGTGAGAAGCCCCTGGCTCTCTATGTATTTTCTCATAACAAAAAGGTAAGCTTTATAGAGAACAGCTCGATATCATGAGTGACTGTCATAACTCGTATTTCTTCTTTGCTGTAAGACAAATGATAATTTATTTATATATCAAAGTTCACTGAATGACTGTATTCAAAGCTTGCTGTCTTGGGTAATGAGACCCAGGGGTTATCACTGCATCCTTTTACCTCCTCCCTGGAGTTAGATCTGAGTTCACAGCAGTGATTATCACAAGGCTTTTGAATCAACCACCTCCTGTATAATTGGAAGACGTGTATATATACCGGCATTCAGTGCTTTCGTGACTCTGCAGGGCACTGCTGTGTAAGAGCAAATGGCCACTCAAATGGGACTAGGCAGGACAAAGACCTCTGGCGTTGTCATAGGTTGTAATACTTTGGATTTCAGTTTCTCACATCACATGACTTTGTTGTTAGAATGATGAAACTATATCCCCTGGCTAAGCAGCTCTGCTACTTTCTATGTGGCTTGCTCATTCACGCTGCTAGGTCACTGGCTGCTGCTAGTTGTTAGTGGCTTGCATGTGAGCAAGGAAGTTCCAGATGCCTCTGAAAAAGCTGGGAAAATGGGAAGAAGGAGGATGGGATGAGTCAGTGTGAGGAGTTCCTAAGCCAGATGTGTTCTGGAGAGCTGCTGCTGGTAGGTAGCAGCGGTCACGGGACAGTTTCTGGAGCTTACAGTGCTGATGAGGTATAGACAGCTGCAAATATTTGAAGCAAGGCAAATGTGCAGGGTTCAGTGAAGACCGAGTTATTCACAGAACAATGGTCCATCATTTCAGGCGTCCATAGATAATGTGGTGGGTCAGAACGCTCAAGTCTGAAGTCTGCTGGTGAGGTTGCAGCTGGATAGGGAGCTCTTCCTAGAAGTGGGTCACCCACAGTCACTATGATCCAGACTTGACATTCACCATGAAGAGTTATCAAGGGCTTGCCGGCACCTAGGTGAAATGGCATTTACTAGTCTAGTGTCATCGTACTTTTGGGGGTCTTAGGCCAACCAACCATTTATTGCCTCAAAAATATGATGCAAAATATAATCTTAAATACCTTTTGCATTTCATATCAGAGTGCTCCTTGAAAGCAAGGGTGACTAGACTGTGTCTTACGTATTTTGGACATGTAGTCAGGAGGGACCAATCCCTGGAGAAGGGCATCATGCTTGGGAGAGTGGCAAGTCAATGAAAAAAAGGAAAACCCTCCACTAGATGGAATGACACAGTGTCTGAAACAACATAAATAAGATTGTGTGCCTGGCACAGAATCCGGGAGTGTTTTGTTCTGCTGTACATAGGGTCACTATGAGTCAAACCCAACTCAATAGCACCTAACAACAACAACAACAACAACAATAATACTTATTAATCACATGCTATAATTTAAAGTAGGGGCTGGGATTCAGTTCAGTTGGTAGAGTGCTGCTCTGCAGTCTCCGAGGTCCCAGGTTTGTTTCCCAGCACCACAAAAATGGGAGAAGGACATGGCAATCCACTCCCAAGGCAATCCCCAGATGTAAAAATTTTTTAAAAACCCTGTAAGGATCGCTGTGAGTTGGACATGACTTCGATGGCACCTAACAACAACAACATAATTTTAAGGAGTGATTGAGAAATAATATTTTGTAGACTGGACTATAGTCTAAACTATCTCTTATAAAAAACCTTTTGCTGCTGTCTTAGGGAATACAACTCTAGATGGCAATTTAACAAACAGGCCCAAAAGTTTGGGAAGTATATCTAACTTTTTTATTTATTTATTTATTTATTTATTTTATTTATTTTTTGTGTGGTACTA
This sequence comes from Pedetes capensis, assembly GCA_007922755.1. Lineage (NCBI taxonomy): Eukaryota > Metazoa > Chordata > Mammalia > Rodentia > Pedetidae > Pedetes > Pedetes capensis. The sequence continues at coordinate 22,881 of VMDO01009254.1, read as the reverse complement.
GAGGTTGAACCCAGGGCCTTGCCCTTGCATGCTTTGCAACTGCTGTACCACTGAGCTGTACTCTCAGCCCATTTTTTTTTTACTTTTTGAAACAGGATTTTGCTAAATTATGCAGACTGCCCCTGAACTTGAATTTGGAATCCTCCTGCCTCTGCTGCCCAAGTCACTGGGATTACAGGCGTGTGCCACTGTGCCTGGCCCTACTTATTTATCTGTATAGAGACAGAGTTTCAACTGTGTAGCCCATGCTGCTCTTGAACTGTGATCCTTCTCCTTCAGCCTGCTAGACATGCATCATTACACCCAGCTTACTTTTGGATATTTTTAGGTTTTAGCATGTTTGCCTGTGGATAACGAGATATCTTGGGACCAAGACCCAAATCTAAATGCAAAATTCATTCATGTGTCCTATAGACAGTATATACATAGCCTGAAGATAATTTTTAACAATTTTATTTGTAAAGGTTAGTGTGTTGTTGTTAGGTGCCATCGAGTCGTGTCCGACTCATAGCGACCCTTACAGGGTTTTCAATGGCTAAGTATTTTGGGATTGCCCCAGGAGTGGATTGCCACATCCCATTTTTGGGGTGCTGGGGATCAAACTCTGGACCTAAAAGACTGCAGAGCAGCGCTCTACCAACTGAGCTAAATCCCAGCTCCAAAGGTTAGTGTAGTACAGAGTAATAAGTCATTTGCTGTGTCCATTATGCAACTATTGGATCAGTTTTGCTTACACATTCATCACCTTACATGCTTTATGGAACAGTATGAGCTAAAGAAGAAAAAAAGTAGTAATTTCCATATGTAATGAGGATCTTATGCAATCATGGGGTATATTCTCATCGCTGGCACACCGGGTCAGATGGTTATCCCTTGAGCATGCAGCTGTATGTGTGAGGACCTCTGAGTGCTCCCTAAGGCACAGGGGTCACTGGACCTTAGGTCTGACCCGGACACCTTGTATGTGTTCCTTAGCTCATCAAACGGATGATAGACGAGACGTCCAGTGGTGGTGTCACGGGCAATGATGTCATCATGCACTTCACACTCAATTCCTTGCCCTTTGGAGGAGTGGGTGAGTATTACTTTTTCCTGTTCAGAGTAAATACGTCAAGAGCACCACATTTCAGGAGTCACCTGTGGAGACTGTTGAAATAGCTGACTGCTGCGTATTATGCAGGTCCCCATGTGACTGGCCTCTCCTGAGAGTGACCCTCCCCAGCCACCCACTTGGCAGGAATTTTCCTGATTCTCTACCCGCTCCTCCATCTCAGGGAGAACCTGCCCTGTCACCCTTTGTCCTCAGTAGCAGTGACCATAACTGTGATTACTTTGTTCACTCCGTTGGTTTACTTGTTTATTGTGTTCCTAGATTTAGATTTGGGAGCCAGGAATAGGGTCTCAAATTTCAGTTAAGTAAGATCTCTCTCTCTCTCTCTTTTAAATGAAATGGTGACAGAAAGGTTCATAATACCAGGAAACAGCAGTCAGAGTGTTCTCTGATGCCCCTTTGTTTTCTACTCAAGGTACTGTTGACTGGTAATCAGTTGCTCCCTGTCCCGGTTCCCCAGCCTTCTTTGGGAGGGGATGGCCTCTTGTCCCATTTTGCTCAGTTTGAGGAGAACAAGAGTGCCATGTTCGAGAGAAGATGGGCAGAAAGACATTAACCCTCAAGGGATGCACTGAGGACATAGCCTGGTCCTTCCTGTACCCTTTGCCAGGTGACCTGCTTCCCTCCCCCCACCTGAGATGATTCACTCACCTTTTTTCTTTTGGGACCTAGTTGGTTGGCTTCTCCACTGTCTGGTAGAGAGAGTACAAAATAGCCAATGTGGAAAAATTCTCATAACAATGAAAACTTGGGAAAGATAGAAGAGCCTGAAGAGTAAAAACTTAGTTGTACACACTGTATAAAAGTAACTCATGTATGCCTTGCACATACGTGCATACATCAGTACATAGATACTTGAATATTCTACTCAGAATAGTATCCTACTATATATAGTTTCTTACCCTGACTATGACAGGATAGTGTGAATTTTCCCACGTGAATATACTTCTTGCATGACATGATTTTAATACCTATTATATAAATATCACATGTTTATTTATGCAACCAGTTCCTAGTTTATATGTTTGTGATTTCTATTTCTTTTTTTTTTTTTTTTTCCTATCTTGAGGGTCAACCCCGGGCCTATGCGTGCCAAGCAAGTGCTCTACCACTGGACTGGATCTCTAGCTCTTGAATTTTGTGATTTTATAATTCTTATACATCTTTGTGTAATCTCTGCTTATTTCTTTAGGAAATGGGTCTAGAAGTATAATTACTTTGTTAAAAGTGCTTATCCTTTTTTTTTCCCCCCAAAACTAAGATGCCTTTTTCTTCTAATTCTGAAAATAACATAGACTTGGTGGCAAAAAGTCTAAGCAATTAAACAAACAAAACACAGCACCACAGAACGTCAGAGGGAGAAACACAGTGACCTTCCAGGCGTAAATGCTGCTAATATTTTGGCATGTAGGTTGTTTTTTTCTTGAGAAATGCTTTTGACCCATCTTGCAATATATCCTGGCAGAGTTGTCTCACCGTACATTCCCATGACTTCATATGAGGGTCTGTTTCCTTACATTCCCCAAACTGGATTATTCCGTTATGAAATTACTAAGCAAAGTCTCATTTTAGTTTGTACTCCTTCCATTATTAATGAGATTGAACTTTTTAAAATTAGTTTCCTCTGCAGGCGTGGTGGGTATGCCTGTAATCCCAACAATTCTGGAGGCAGAGGCAGAGGCAGGAAGATTGCCAGTTTAAGGCCAGGAGCAGCCTGCATAATTTAGTGAGAACTTCACTCAAAAAATAGGCTGGGAGTTCAGCCCAGTGGTAGAGTACTTGCAAAGTATGTGTGAGGCCCTGGTTCAGTCCCCAAGTACTGCAAAAAAAAATTTTTTTAATTTAACTAATTAAATTAAATTAATTTTTTCATGAATTTTCTACTTACGTCCTTGATATTTTTGCTCTGTTCACCTCTCCCTTATTGAAGTGTAATTGGCCTTTTTTGTAAATAAGAAAATTAATTCTCATTCTTATCTGTAACAATTTATCTTTCCAAGTTGTAATTTATCTTTTGGTTTTATCTATAATTTGAAACATATAATCAAATCCATGAAACTTTGGCTTCTAACTTGTCTTAGAAAGTCTTCCCTACTTTGTTGTTGTCGTTAGGTGCCATTGAGTCAGGTCCAACTCATAGTGACCCTCATCCCTACTTTGTTGTTGTTGTTGTTCTTAGGTGCCATCAAGTCGGTGTCCAACTCATAGCGACCCTACGTACAACAGGCAGAATACTATTGTCAGTGCTTCTCGACTATTCATAGGATTTTTAATAGCAGATTGATTTGGGGGAGTGGGTTGCTGGGTCCTTCTCCCAAGCCTACAGTACTTGGTGTTCCCAGGCGGTCTCCTATCCCAAGTACTAACCAGGCCCGACCCTGCTTAGCTTCTGAGACCTGACAGGCTCGGAAGCCTCAGTGCTACAGCTGCAGGCATCCCTACTTTGTCATTATATAAATATTCATCTGTAGTTTCTTTATTTTTTTTTTATTTAATTGTGGACTTTATTTGGGGATGTTGCATGAGAAAGAGTCTACTTTTATGTATTTCTTTATTCCAAAGAGCAAACCAGTTATGCTGGGACTATTTTTTTAAAATAATTATATCATCTATACTCAATAAAAACACTTGGGTCATACTTAAGGTTTTCTCTTTGGTTTTATTATCTTTCTGGCTTGTCTTTCTCTGGGGCAGTACCATAGTTCTAATTACAGTAGTATAATTACAGTGTAGGTAAGCTTTGTACCTAGCATATAGTTGTTAGGTGCCGTCAAGTCATGTCTGACTCAGCAACCCTCATAAGGTTTTCAATGGTGGACTGTTTTCAGGATTGTTTAGGGAGTGGCCTGCTACATCCTTCTCCCATCAGCATGTAGTACATGCTTATTATGTACCAAGTACTGTGTTAAGTCCATGCATTTTAGAGACCAATAGCTAGTAAGTGGTAGAGCCAGGGGTTGAGTCCAAGGTGCCTGTCTCTAAAATCCACATTTTCCACCAGTCTAAGGCTTTGCTCCTCAAGAACAGTACTGCCTCAATATCTACGAATAAGTCCCTCATTGTTACTAGTTTTCTTGCCTATTACCTAAATTAATTCTTCCAAGTGAACTTTAGAACCGCTTACCACCGCTTCACCTCAAAAAAAAAAAAAAAAAAAAAAAAAGAAAGAAAAGAAAGAAAGAAAGAAGGAAGCAGGGAAAAAAAGAAATTTAAAAAAGGAAAGAAAAAACAATCTCCTGGGATTTTGATTAAATTTTCTTTAAACTTAAATTATTTTGGGAAGAATTTATATCTTTCAAATACGGACTCTTAAGGGGAACATGTTCTGTCTCTTCATTTTATATAGCTGTTTCATATCTGTCAGTAAAACTCTGCAGTTTCCTTCATGTCAGTTCTTTACTTTTCATTTTAAAGCATTTTTCACCCAGTTTTTCTTCTTTTGGTTCTTTGTACATTTTCCCCCAGATATTTCCTTCCTTGATCATGTTACTGGCCCGCCCCTCCTCCTCTGCCTTCCCTCATTGTCAGGGCTTCTCAGAGATCTGTCCTTGAGCCTTCTCTTGAACCAGTCTTGCTTCTTGAATGAGCCCCTCGCACACCTTTAGCTGCCTGGAAAAGGCTGGTGCCTCACCTATAGCCCAGCCCCCGGCATCCAGTCACCTGGCTTTCCACCCCCTGTCAAACACCTACCATTCCCCTGTACAGTGCACCCCTCCCTGCACCTGCCAGTCCTATGCACAGTGAGAGCAATGAAAAGTGCCACAGATAGCTGCACATGGTGGCACACACCCGTGATCCCAGCACTTGGGAAGCTGAGGTGGGAAGATAGCAAGTTCAAGGCCAGCCTGGGCTACATAGTGAGGCCCTGTCTCAAAAATAACTAAATAACTAAAAAAAAAACCATAGCAAACACCACGGAGCATGGCTTCTGGGAGGGCAGAGATTTTTCTGTTGATTGTTCTCATGCAGCTGCCCTGGTATTGGTCATTGTCCAGGGGCTCACAGGAAGCAAGCAGGTGAATGAGGTCATGAATGAGCATGGCCACATGGGATGATGGGAAGGGAAAAGAGCATCTGTAGCCTTAGAGTCAGACCAATCCAGGTTCACATTCTGCCTTCCTCGTTTACCAGCCTTGTGATCTCGGGCAGATTACTGATTTTTTTTTTTTTTCTTTCTTTCTTTTTTTTTTTTTTTTTTTTTTTTTTTTTTACTTTTTGAGACAGGGTCTCGCTAAGTTACACAGACTGCCTCTGGTCTCAAACTTGCGATCCTCTCACCTCCACCTCCTGAGCCGCTGGGATTACAGGCATGTGCCACTGCACCTGGCACAGATTACTGATTCTATGGGACACTTTTGCCTGCTGATGCCCAGTAGGGTTGTGGTGAGAATCATCATAGAGCACCCGTTTAAACTCTTTAGCTGCTCCCTGGAATAAAGGAGCGCCACCAATCTAGAAAGGCTGTAGATAGATCCTTGCCCTGAACCTCCAAAGCATCTTGGTTGAAAGGGAGGTTGACTGTGCTGGGGACAAAGTTGGGAAGGATATCCTGAAAAGAGACGCTTCTCTGGCAGAGACGTTTGGAGGCACCGCACGCAGTGGGGAGCGCACGTGGGCTTTCTGAATCGGTGCTCAGATGAAGAAGTAGCCTGTGTCACCTACAGCAACGGCTGTTCTGTCTGTTCCCTTTGTTTCAGGTTCCAGTGGGATGGGGGCTTACCACGGAAAACACAGTTTCGATACTTTTTCTCATCACCGTCCCTGTTTGTTAAAAAGTTTAAAGGGAGAAAGTGCTAACAAACTCAGGTATCCTCCCAATAGCCAGTCAAAGGTGGACTGGGCAAAATTTTTCCTGCTGAAACAGTTCAACAAAGGAAAGCTCGGGCTCCTGTTGCTGACGGTCCTGGGTGTGATAGCAGCTGTGCTCATCAAGGTGAGTCCCCTTGTCCCCCTGAGGCTCCAGTCCTGGGCCTGCCCCAGAGGCGGCCAAGTGTGCTTCTTTCTCCTGTCCTGGGAGCTACTCTAGCTTTCTATGTTCTGTCAAGACTCTGCATTAACTTCTGGAGTCTCAGTCAGGGCTGGCCAACTACAACCTGCTGGCCAACTCACTACTTTGTAAATAGAGATCTTGGCACACAGCCATACCCACTTGTTCACTTACTGTCTCCAGCTACTTTCTTGCTACATTGGCTGAGTTGAATAGTTGAGACAGAAGCTCAATGTCCACCAAGCCACAGTTATTACAGACTGCAGTGTGAATTTACACCGTAGAACTTGCTTGCAGAATCCGGAGCTGTCTAACCCTCTGATCCTTTTGGGATTGGTCTTCCCTATTCAGCTTCAAGGTTTGCTCCTAATGTGCATGACATCGGCCTGCCGTGGAGAGGTGGAGAGAATTTGGTGACAGGTGATGGTGGTGAGGAAACAGCTTTGGTGAGGGGTAGTTCAGCCGGCGTGAGGCTTTTTCCTCCAAAGGAGACTACTAGATGAAGTTTGTCTTTGGTGATTGGTCTTCTGAGAGAAGGGCTTTCAAAGAGGTCTTTGTGATGGGTCCCTTCTCCAGGTGGTTGGTGCATCTCTGTGGTGAAAGAGGGAATCTATGAGAATGAGAGTTAAAATAGAGTTAAAATGGGGAAAAGCCAGCCCTCAGCCAGCCAGCGGGGGAGATGCACTGAAGACATTGACAACAGTGAAGAATGGGTGTGGAAGAGAGGCAAGAATCAAGCATGTAGTGGCGATAGCTGTGGTTATATCTATATTGTGTTTAAAATTTGAAAGGCGGTTGGTTTATCTTATGATAGCACAGCTTTGGTTGAATTGGAGATACCAGTTTCATTTGAAATCATTTGGGTTTCCTCAGAAATACCAAGCTGTGCTGAGAAGAAAGGCCGTGTTCGTTTATCTGGTAGTTCAGAGACTGCGTTGGTCCAGTATACAATGATGAACAGATTTCAGACCCCAGCTCTGTCTGTTAAGAGTGAGGTAGGAGCTCTTGTTTTCTTTTCTTTTTTTTCTTTTTTTTTTTTTTTGTGGTACTGGGGGTCGAACCCAGGCCCTCACGCTTGCATGCTCTGCAAGTGCTGGACCACTGAGCTGTACCCTCAGCCCATTTTTTTTTACTTTTTGGGGACAGGGTCTCGCTAAGTTACGCAGACAGCCTCTGGTCTCGAATTTACGATCCTCCCGCCTCCACCTCCTGAGCCGCTGGGATTACAGGCGTGCGCCACCGTGCCTGGCAGAGCTCTTGTTTTCTTTCTATATGTAAAGTGGACTGAGTTGAGGCATGCTGTGTACAAGTTGTTTGTTTTCTACAGTTGGAGGCTTAGAGGTTATTGCAAAAAAAAAAAAAAAAAAAAAAAAGTTTAACTTATTTCACTTATTTGTCTCTATGCATTTCAGTCTTTGGCCCAGAGTATCAGAGTGCTAAAATTCAGCTTACCCACAGTTGTAAAAGGGAGAGGGTGGGTTGCTAGAAATCTAAGAGAAATATGTAGAGATAATAGGTGGGCTGGGACTAGGTGGAGCCTGTGTGATTTCTAGAAAAGGAACAGTTCTTCCCCTATCCACTCAGTTCTTCTGGAGGAAGTGCCAGCTCATTCAGGCCTATAGGTACCGTGGAAACTGACCTCTTTTTGTTTCATAATCTAAGAATAATTTTAAAATCTTGAGTTGGTGTTTTTTTTTTTTTTTTTTTAAAGTTTGACTTTGGAATTCATAGAACAAACATAGTGAATCAAGGCACAGCACAGAATTTAGGCACTTTCTGCCCTCACTTCTCCATCTCCCTGTGGCTGGAGATGTGGTTGGAGGCATAGGTTTCTGGTCACTATCTGCTTATCTTATTCTTTCCCTAAGACATTGGTTCCCTAGCCTAATATACGTCCTCTTGGTTGGGAGAGACTTTCTCAGCCTCCTGGACAAAAAGGAGGACCAGACTGACCTTGTCCCCAGGAAGGGCCGCCCAGGTGCAGTGCACTGAGCTAGGCAAGTTTGAGTTCCCCAAAGGATTTGACAGTCAGAGTTTCATTTGTCAGTTCTACAGAAGCAGCAGTATGTAAAAACCTTTAATTGGGAACAAGAACATGTGGACTTGTTCTCAGCTGTTTTTGGCTTAAGACTGAGCAAAAGCTGGGCACCGTGGCACACAGCTGTAATCCCAGTGACTCAGAAGGCTGAGGCAGGAGAATTGCAAGTTCAAGCCAGAGGCAGCCTGTATGACTTAATGAGACCTTGTCTCAAAAATAATAAGAAAGGGCAGGGGGTGCAACTCAATGGTAAAGTGTATACCTAGCATACATGAGGCCCTGGGTTCAAACTCCGCCCCCTCATACTGTTAAAAAAGAAAAGAAAAAGACTTTGAGTGAAGCCTTTTCTGAGTTGGACCTTCCCTACAGAGTTGAGAAATCAGTGACTTCCCAAGCCACTTTCAGTTCTCCCTCTCCACTTTCATTACTCTTAGCTGAATGCATTAGTATCCATTGTTCATATTTTTTTGGACTCAATGTGAGACCAAGTGAGGATTTGGTTTTCTTTGGTATTTTCTGATTCTCTGCTCTTTTTTCTGACCTTTTAATCCTCTTTTTATCAAATAGCCTTTTATTTAAAGTAATTCTTAATCCAGATTGCATACTTGAGTCTTTTTTAAAATATCTTTTATATTTAATTGATATATAGTGTGCACATTTATGGGGTGCAGTGTGACATTTTAGTAATTGTACACAATATAATCAGGTGATCAGATCACCATTGCTGGCATATCTGTCACCCAACAAACTTACATTGTTTTGAATTGTGAACATTCAAGGTCCTCCCTACTAGCTGTTTTAGTATGTACAGTTAATTGTTGTCAGCCATAGTTTGAGGAGTCTTTATTTATTGTAATTATAAACATTTTCCTTAATAGTTTGCTTATTTTGTTAGATATTTGGGTTTCTTTTTATTAATTTACTAGAATTACATAGAATGGATTGGGAACATAAGTCCACAGAGTAAAATTCAAACAAAGCATGTAAGGTGTAGAAAGCCTTGTAGGTGTTGTGGGTTTTAAGAGATGGAAAAACATCATAGGTTAAAGTTAATACATGTTATAGACATGTATTAATTGTCAATTAATTATCAGCACATGTTTTGACAATCAAATATTTTTACTTTGAGGTTGCAGTAGCACTTCTTCAGATTCAGTAGGGAGGATTATCTTTTGAATTTTAAAAAGAAAACGAGTACTTTCAACTCCCCTCTCTACTCTGTTATCTCTTGATTGTGGACAGAATGCAGTCTTCCTCCCCATGTGTCTTGTTATTGTTATTGTTGAGGAAAGGCATAATCCTTTATCTTCTGCTGAATGCGTTTAGAGTCCCTTCAGACAGGAGGTATTTGTTAGAGTCCCAGTACTGAGTTCATCTTCCAGGCTGGTTGTGGATGGGTTTTTAAACCAACACAGTAACATGAATCCCTTTCTCCTTTCTCCAGGCTATTTACTACTGAAGAATGATCCTCTTCAACCTCCTATTTGCCTCTACTGAATTATTCTTGTAATAAATGGTTAGTGAACCAAATCTTAACTAAAACCAGACGATACAAAAATGCACCATGATCAAACCTAAAAGTCTTTGCCACTCACCACTAATAAAACTTGCCATTTCAGCCAAATCTCAACATTCCTCATTAGTGAAGATATTTAGAGAATTTATTCTAGATTGTGCTAGGAGAAGAATCTGTTAGGCTAAATCCAAACTCCTTGAGGATTTAAGGGCGACTCAGCCTGTTCAGGGAATGATTTGCTCCGCTTCATTAGACGTTCCCCTCCCTGTCCCTATAGCCTCCATCATTAGTGAAACTCTCAAGAGCTCATCACTGCCCAGCCTACCACCAGTCCTCTGTAGTCCAGAGAAGTGAGCTTAGATCTTCCCAGCTCCCTTCAAGGTTTGAAGGCACTAAAACTGAGTGTGGGAGAGGGGGACCTCATCCATTGTGACTTGAGAACTTGACCTCCAGGAGTTAGCTCTCTGATCTAATGTGCCATCTGACCAGCAATTTCCATCCTTTCTCATTTAATTCTCCAGCACCCAGAGTATGTTTGATTTGTGACAGTATATTATGGCTGTCCACAAATGCTTTTGTGACTAATATTACTCAAAGCATCTTATAAATCTTAGGGCTTCCTAGAAGATCATTGCCAATTTCATGCATATACCACACTTGTTGGAGTTTCAGAATTCTACCTAACTGCATTTTTTAAATGCTGCAGTAAAACTAATTGTAAAAATAACTGCCGTGTGCAGTGGCACAGACTGCTGTCCTAGTTATCAGGTGGCTAGGCAGGAGGATCACTTGAGCCTGGGAGTTTTAAGGCTAGCCTGGGAACATAATGAGACCCTCAAACAACAACAACAACAACATTCCTGTCGGACCCTAAAGTTGCAAGTTAGTGCATCTTCAAGGACAAATCTTTCAGTTTATTTCTGTAACAAAATGTTAGTAAATTTTACATTTTTAAAGTTCAGTGAGATCCCTTTCCGAATAAATTCAGCCTATAGAACTTAAAGTAGGGAAACCATTTCTCCTCACAGAAAGAGAGGCCTAGGACATTAGGACTTTGAAACTGAGAGCCTCATAGGGCAGAGATGGTGGATCACTTGGAGAACTTGGGAGAATACTGTGTAAGCCATTTGGCCATACTGAAGGGGATAAGGGATGTTAAGAGGATCTCCTGAGCAAGAGAGAAATTATTCTCACCGGAGCCTTACGTGGCCAAGACCTGAGGTGCTTCAGCCAAGTGGGAAAGTGCCAACAGAGGGCTGTGTGGAACGTGGCACTCTCTGCCAGCAGTGCCGGGCTGGGCTAGGCCTTGGAGCTTCTGGCTGCAGAAACTTCTCTTCGCCCTCAGATTCTAAAAGAGACTTGGCCCACTCAATGAGAGAATAATTTGCTTTATTGAATGTATAATCAACTTTATTGAATAATTTGTTCCATTGATGCTGTCTGAAGTATGTTCTCTCCTTATGACAGTACTATGTGTCAAGAATTAATCACTGGTCTAGTTTAACAACACGTTGCTTAAACTGTGGTTCTCACAGAATAATCATAAAATATCTTACATGAAATTTCAATATAGAACTTTTATTTAGTATATTATTATACATTATAATTTCTAGTTAAGAGCTAAATTATTGTCTTATCTACTAATATATTCTTCAAAATAAATACAATATATTTAATAAAATTCACATGAATTTTAATCACATTCTTTTGTGTGTGTGGTACTTGGGGTTGAGTGTAGGGCCTTGCACATACTTTGCATTTGGTATAAACTACAGAGGTGCTTGTCTGACTGAGGGGTGGGGAGAGTTAAACAAGGGAAATGCCTCCTGCAGCCAGTTAGTCAAGCCAGGCCAACCCCGCCTGGACCTCAAAGCCAACATGTGGCCTTCTGGCCTGGGGTGGAGTTCAGTGGGTGAAAGCCTGAGCTTTGGAGGCTGATGGGCCAAAGTGTAGATCTGATCTCTTGCTGTCATGAGTTGTGGGACGATAAGGAAAGTTCTTTTGGCCTTGGTTTTTCATCAGAGAGCGGGAATCCATGTGCCTGCCTACCGAGGCTACGGACATACAGCATGTGGCATGCAGCCCGGGACTCGCATGCCTGGTAAAACAATGGATGTTCTCGTCATCCTGTGTTTCAGACGTCATTTTCACGAAGACGTGAAGAAAAGTAGCATGGGTTCACATAGCTTCCAGTCATAGGAGGCCCACAGGACAGCCAGTAGCAATGTGCTCTGACTTTTTTTTTTTTTCTTTTGCGGTACTGGGGGTTGAATCCAGGGCCTCGCGCTTGCATGCTGTGCAAGTGCTGGACCACTGAGCTGCATCCTCAGCCCATTTTTTTACTTTTTGAGACAGGGTCTTGCTAAGTTACACAGAATGCCTCTGGCCTCGAACTTGCGATCCTCCTGCTTCTGCCTCCCAAGCCGAGGGGATTGCAGGCGTGCGCCATGGCGCCTGGCTCGGCTCTAACATTTTTGTGTACCAATACATAAGAAGCCATGACACCGTCATCGGAAAGACAACAGCCGTCTCAGTCCAGCACCTGGGAGCTGTGCTCTCTGCTCACTGCCAGTTGCAGTCAGGCCCACATGTTTCTGGGCCTGACCGGGAAAGAGCACGCCTGGGTCAGCCTGCTATGTGCTGGTCACCAATGCCTTGTAGCCTGTGCCTTTAAAACATCACAGGATAAGCCGGGCATGGTGGCACAGGCTTGTTTCAGGACTCACAGACACACCAGGGCAGGTCCTACTAGGGAAGTGAGCCTGAGCAGTTTACACCATGTGGCTGCATTTCCTCCTCACTAGGATGAGCTCCTGTCTCCTTGTCTTCCCTGGGAAGGCTGTCACAGGGGTCAAGTCATTTGCCTATGTTATCCCAAACAAGCTGTGATCTGAACACAGCTCCCAGGCACCCAGGCTTCGCCTCCATTCATTGTTGGCTCATTAGAAAGTAAAGGTAGAACTGGTTGCAACTCCCAGCTGGTCTGGGAGACAGAAGTGACTGCGTGGTGGAAACATGCTGTGTTGGTTTCCTGTGGCTGCTGTGGCAATGACTGTGACATTGGAATAACACGGACTTTCTATTTTTCACTCCTGGAGGCTGGAAGATCAAAATGAGTCTCACTGTGTTAAAAATCAAGGGCTGGCTTCTAGAGGTCCTTGTGTAAAATTTCTTTTTCTGCCTTTTCTGACTTCTAGAAGCTGCCTACATTCCTTGGCTCACAGCCCCCACCATTCTAGCCTCTGCCTCCACCCTCACTTCTCTGACTTGGAACTTCCCGCCTCCCTCTTAGGAATACCCTTGTGATTACATTGGGCCCATCTGGATAATCCAAGACACTCTCCCATCTCAAGATCCTTAATTTGTCACATCTGCAAAGTCACATGTGTCATGTAATACTCATAGGCCCTAAAGGTGAGGTCATGGGTGTCTTTGGAGGCTGTTACTCTGCCACATGAGGCAAGTGATGGCATCGTCTTATTCCATGAGACAGGCCGTGGCCATCTGAGAATACCATATCTCACAGATGAGAATTGCTCTGCAAAATGCCCTGCCTCTGCTCTTTATTTGATTAGTCTTATCCCGCCTTGATCCCAATTGTGAGGGACAAGGGAACTGCAGGTACAGCGCATGCTCAGTCAGTACTATCGCCAGTAGATTTTTAGTTGTTTTTATTTTGTTCATCATCTGTCTGTCAGCTTGTGCTGTAGGGGCTTGCATATTGCTGTGATGCTGAAAGCTGGTATTTCAGATACCATCAGAAACATCCAGGGTAGACAGGTTTCACCTGAGCTTCCAGACTAAGACAGACTAGGGAGAAGGACCCAGCAGCTCACTCTTGATACAATTAGCCGTTGAAAACCCTATGAATAGCAAAACCCTATGAATAGCAAAGAAGCATTGTCAGGTATAATGCAGGAAAATGAGCCCCAAAGGCTGGAAGATGACTGGGGAAGGGCTGCCTCCTCAAAGTAGAGTCAACCTTAATGGTGGGAATAAAGCCCCTGGAACCTCCATTTGCAGATGTGGCATGATTCAAAATGAGAAGAAGCACAGTGGCTGCAACAGTGGGCCCAAATATAAAAAGATCATGTGCATGGCACAGTGTTGGGTAGTGCTTCATTCTGTTGTACATAGGGTCACTATAAGTCAGACCTGACTTGACGGCACCTAACAACAACTTTGTTCATATGAAGGATAGAGAATATTTTTTTAGTATATATTACTTGTACAAAGTAATGGTTTTCATTGAGATATTTTCACACATGTATATAATGTTCTTTGATCATATTCCTCCATTTCCCTGTCTTATCTCCCCTGTCTTATTATCCTTTTTCTTCCCCAACCATTCCCTTCTCCTTTCATGTCTTTTTTCTGGATTCCACATATGAAAGAAAACATGCCATATTTGTCTTTCTGAGTCTGGCTTATTTTGCTTAACATAATGATCTCCAGGTTCATCCATTTTCTTGCAAATAACATGATTTCATTCTTCTTTATGGCTGAATAATATTCCATTATGTGTATATACCACATTTTCTTTATCCATTTATCTGATGATAGGCAGATTCCATAGGCTGAGTCCATAACTCGGTTATTGTGAATAGTGCCGCAGTAAACATGGATATGCAGGTTTCTCTATAATATGCTGACTTTAATTCCTTAAAGTATATACATAGGAGTGATATGGATGGATCATGTGGAAATACTATTTTTAATATTTTTGAGGGCCTTTCAAACTGATTTCTAAAGTGGTTATACTAATTTATACTCCCACCAAAGTGTATATAGGTTGTTTGTCCTCTACATCCTCGATAGCATTTATTGTTTGTTGTTCTGAAGGAAGAAGCCATTCTGACTAGGGTAAGATGGAGTCTCAATGCAGTTTTGATTAGCATTTCTCGAATGGCTAAGGATGTTGAAGATATTTTCCTGTATTTATCGAAAAGTGTTCAGGTTTCTTGCCCATTTATAGATTGGATTGTTCATTCTTTTGGCATTTAATTTTTGAGTTCTTTATACATTTTGGATATTAATGGATAGGGAGTAGCTCATGGTTTGCTGTTACACATTTGCACAAGTAGCTAATTCATTAGGGACAGACAATGTTGTGCCTCTTGAACTTTGAAATAATGGTGCACACATTTCTGGTAATTATATGTCAGGGCACGGAAGGCATCTTTTCTGGCTTAAAAAAAAAAAAAAGACTTTTGCCGGGCGTGGTGGTGCACGCCTATAATCCCAGAGGCTTGGGAGGTGGAGGCAGGAGGATCGCAAGTTCGAGACCAGAGGGAGTCCACATAACTTAGCGAGACCCTGTCTCAAAAAGTAAAAAAATTGGGCTGGGGGTGCAGCTCAGTGGTCTAGCACTTGCAGAGCATGCAAGCACGAGGCCCTGGGTTCAACTCCCAGTACCACAAAAAAAAAAAAAAAAAAAAAAA